>CAUYSK010111980.1:0-23433 GCA_963575035.1 Avahi laniger
CCAGCTACTTGGGAGGCTGAGGCAGGAGGATTGCTTGAGCCCAGGAGTCTGAGGTTGCTGTGAGCTAGGCTGACGCCACGGCACTCACTCTAGCCAGGGCAACAAAGTGAGACTCTGTCTCAAAAAAAAAAAAAAAAAAAATTTATCAAAAGTTTTTTAAATTCAGGCAGTACTTTATTACTTGTAAACAAATTGTAGTTTTAAATTAAACCTGTTTTGGCTTTATTTGCAGGTCCTAATCTACCCATGGCTACAGTTGACATAAAAAATCCAGAAATCACAACAAACAGATTTTACGGTCCACAAGTCAACAACATCTCTCATACCAAAGAAAAGAAGAAAGGAAAAGCTAAAAAGAAGAGATTAACCAAGGCGGATATTGGAACACCAAGCAATTTCCAGTGAGACAGTTCTTTTGTTGTTCTTATCTTTACTTTTGATGTATTTGTGCTGCTCTTGTTGGAAAATTTTGTTTTCTTTTTGGGAGGATGCTTGCATTCATCACTTTTGTATATTTTTAACTATGGACTTGTTGGTTATTTTTTAAAAGGCAAATTGCTCAGTAGATGTTCTTTTAATCTTACATTTTATTTACTCTTCTGTCCATCATAGGAGAAAAATTAAAGTTTCTTCAACTAATTATTGGACAAAAATGATTTCTTACTTCGCTTTATAAATAATATTTGGAAATTACCTAGAGGCATTTCTTAGAGGCAGTAAAAAAACCTTTAGTATTTATATAACATATTTCAAGCATCATTTTATTAGCGCATTATAAAACTTCTATCCTCTCAAATATAAAATATTTGTATTCTTCTGCTAATTTGACCTTAAGGAAATAGATGTTCAGAAAGAGTACGCAAAAATGTTTAAATCGAATTAGTAGCAGAGCCAGGGTTGGAATCCTGGTCCCCTGACTCCTTGTGTATAGTTTTTCCTAGAATATGGTTATGTCTATGAAAACTATTAGTTCCAGTTAAAAATTCAAAGCCAAATGTTTATTGGATTTCACATATATTATGGTTTTAATGCCCATTATTTTATTTTTCTGTATTTTTTTTCTATTTTCTCCTTTAGGCACATTGGACATGTTGGTTGGGATCCAAATACAGGCTTTGATGTAAGTATATTTTCAAGCCATGTATATTATTACTCTAAATATGTGGAAATGTTTTAGCCTATCTTAAATTTTTATATTTATTCATTTTTGTGGATTTTAGTGTCTGTATGAATGTACTTGTGTTTTATGTATGTATACCACTGAGGTTTGAAACCATAGTATTACTCATGGCTAAGTCTCTAAAGACAAATTTTTTTAATTCCTTGGCTTTATATACTATTTAAGTAAAATCCTTGTGCTTTGAAAATCAAGAGAACAAAGTCATGTCTGCTAATTGATAATTACTGGAAAGTAGTGTAATCAAATTCTGAATATTCATTTGTTGAATTGTCTAGATCTTTTCATTCTCCTATCCTTTTTGGCAATTTCATACATTATTTTATAGCACTGTGAGCAAGGTAGGTGAAACTGCTGGTAAAAGTTAATCAGGGTTTGGATAAACTTTTGAAGAGAAATACTATTTGTGATTGGGGTCAAAAATCCTTTTGGTTATTTTTATTATAACTACACTTTTAATTCCACAAACATATATTGAGTGCCTCTCTGTGTTAGGCACTATACAAAGTGCTTGGGATTATAGGGAGGTCCTTGCCCTCAGATTTTTCTAATCGATTTACCTTTTTTGTGTTTTTTCATGATTATGCATAAACTTATTTAGGACAAAGTGAAATAAGTAAGCATTGGAGATGTCTGAATCATGAATATAGGTTAGTAGAAATCTCAATGAAATGTCCTCTTTTTGAAGACAGGGAACGAAAAAGAAATAGGATAAAATAGAAAATCTATTCTTTTTATCTGTTCAGTTTTTTTAATAAGAAAGTTTAGTTAGCATATAAATAATATAGCCATGTTTAAAGTTTATAAACTTAAAATAATTTCATAAGAATATAGCTGAGAATTTTTATCACACTTATTTTTAGAAAATTGGGATAGATTTTTTATAATTAACAGTTATTTTATCTGTTGTAGCTCAATAATTTGGATCCAGAATTGAAGAATCTTTTTGATATGTGTGGAATCTCAGAGGCACAACTTAAAGACAGAGAAACATCAAAAGTTATATATGACTTTATTGAAAAAACAGGAGGTGTTGAAGCTGTTAAAAATGAACTACGAAGGCAAGGTAACTTATTTCTGTTTAGGCATTTTGGTCTGTTTTTCTTTTGAATCTTTTGAGGTCAGTTTAATGGAAGACAGCTACATATATTCATGTGAACCTTTTTTTGAACAGAATGTTTGAATTTATGGACAAGTTATGTGGCCCATCATACTATGTCTTACATTATTTTTGTATAACTAAAAAAACTTCGCAAGGTTTTGTTTTATTATAAAAAATTCTTTCATTAAATTCATGAAAATCCATGCAAAATGTTCCAGATATTCTGTTTTAGAATAAGAAATTACAGTTGCCTAAATGTTTTACTTAATCCTAGAAACCACCATTAAATTTTTATTATAATTAAGAAGTAACAATTTAAATATAATCACTCTCTAATTAGTAATGCAAACATTTTCAGAATATAAATACTATAACTTTCTGTTAATTTTGAAATACAACTGTTTTTCTTGGATAAAGTCTAAAATTTTCTTTTTAGTATGAGAGCACAATTTTCAACCTTTTAAGATCTGATAGTTTATTAAAGCATCTGGTATTTTAGTTGTGTCTTAACAATTATCATATTAAAATGCAGATAAAATAACTCAGTTTTCTAATATGACAGCCATGTCTTTGCCACCTTTTAATTTGGGATTCCTTTCTTTTCTTGTTCCTAGATTTTGCATACTCATAATACGAAGTGTGGCAGAGTAAAACTTTCAGTTAAGGCATTCTGAAGATTTTAACTGTTTTTTAGATATTTGGCTTACCTGTCTATTTCACTGCCAATGTTCAGTCAGTCTTTGATTAATTGATCGATTCATTCATTCACTCATTCACATATTCAGTAAACATTACTATGCCAGCACCAGTTTTGGGATATTTAGATGTAAAAATAAGGTTTCTGCCTTCAGAAATCTCATAGACTAGCATGGAAACAGATATGTAAGCAAGTATAAAGTCACAATTACTGTTTTGGAAACATAGTTCTTTGGAAACTAGCATGATGCTAATTTATCTTACTTTGCAAAAAATTACATTTCCAAATTCTGTGGATTTTTTAAAAACACACCTTGGGCTCAGTACCATTGTTTCTAAATGTTCCCAGTCGGTCACAGTTACTGTTAGAGTGTAAATGATAGCAGGTCTTGAGAACTTTTCTGTGTTCCTTGACTTTCTTTTTCTCCATTGTTACATCCACCTACTCTTTACACTACCAGGTTTAAAGTGCTCAAGGTCTCTCAGCTCTTTGAATTTATAAGTTTATGAATCGCTCTTGAACATTATTGGACCATCCATACTGCTGCCCTGTCACCTGAATAAACTAAGAGTTGACCATATTAATTTGATTAGGTTTGTTTTTTAAACTGTATTATTACTGCTTTTTATTTTACCTGTTCTTAAAACATTAAATTAGACAAGGTCTTTCCTTAGTTGAATTACCTAAAATAAACCAAAAAAGACACAGGCATTAAAAATCATGCTTTGGGAACAAAGGATAAGGTCTGAAAACTTATTACTGTATTCAAGAACCTAACTCTTAGTATTGAACCTTTTAGATGCCAAAGAATGATTTTTCATAAGACAAATTTTTTTTAAAAGGATTAGTAGAAAGACAAATTAACAGTTTGTTAAGGAAATGTTTTCTAGGCAGAACACATAATGTAAATTAATACTAAAAAGTATCAAATAAATGGAAAAGTTGATGAAGTTGTTTTAAAAATGGCTTTATAAAACCTAGTGAATCAAATCTCTTGACTCTTATTTTGTAAAATCATGTGATCAGGCTTATATAAAGGTACTAGACTTGTGATTTTCAGCATTTCTTTTTGTGTGTGTGCAATTGTTTGAAGTCCATTAACTCATAGTAATCTGTTCTGTAGGTCCACCACAATGGAGTGGTATGTATGTGAGACATTATTTGACCCAGTGCTCTAAATTGTGCATGCTGTGATATGTTGATTTTCAAAGCAACTAAAGCTCATATATCCTGCCTCTAAATCTAACTGCCAGTGAGGTTTTGTACCCTGTACTTAAACTAATGTTTTGGGCATATAGATGCTAAAATAAAACTAATTTTTATATGAGCCAGAGCTTATACTTTGTAATTTAGATAATTTCATTGAAATTTTGTGGATTAAAAAAAAAAAACACTTTTTGCCCACAACACCTCTGTTGTTTTTATTATTACTAATTATATTTATTATTTTTAGTGATTGCTTTTCACACTTGACATTTTTTCAGTAACCTGTATAAAATATATTTACATTTATACATTAACCTGGGTTGGAGAGGGAGAACTAAACATAAATAAATACACAGTTCTACACGTGCCTATTCAGGGAGTTGCCACTATTTCCATAAATTTTAATTTGCTTTAAGTAAAATTTTTCTGTTTGTTTTATCTTAATGAGAGTACATGAGAGTAGTTCTTTAATGTTTCTCGAATTCTATAATACTACATTTTTTAAAGTATAAGTTAATGTTATTTTATAATTTCTTCTTGTAATTCCTGTAAATATCTAGATTGTTATTTCATATATACCAGTACTCTTAATATTGATCTGAAATAGTACTTATTTTTAAGTGTATCAATGTTTTTTAATAGTATGCCATCAAGAAAGGCTTTTTTCTGTAAGCTCCATTCTTTCTTCCTTTTAACTAAAGTTTGATAATAGCAGTTTTTATTATAACTTTTGTTTCATGCTTTTTACTTTGTTTTTTAAAAATCTAAAAAATACTGTTGTAATTCTGATTCTGGTGTTTGTGGTGACTTGAGAGTTTTGAAAATCTGTAGACTACAGACTTTCTCATAGTGGTGTGCAGTATCTGCTTAGCAGACATTTTTGTGCATGTAAACCTAATTAACATCACTCCATCTGTCCTTTCCTCTCCTGTTTTAATTCATTCACATTTTTACCTTGGGATATAGCATGTCTTTTGCAAACTTTCCTTTTAATGTAGATATAATAGAGACTGTAAAAATCAAAAGTTGGTAATAGATGTTTTTTTCAAGAAAATACAAAGAAGTTTGCTGTCACTTTTCAAGATAATAGAAACCCTGAACTTGTGTTACACTCAAACTCGATAAAGCTGATAATTTATTTACTATAAATTAAGGCTCTTCCTTTTCTTGAACAAAGATTTAGTGTTATTTGAATGTTGTTAGTGGAACCACAAATTATTCCAATAAATTTACTTACTTGCAAGCTCAAGAGAACATTAGTTTTTTGTATGTAAAACTGGTACAAAAAATGATGAATCCAGAGTTCTTAGTGAAACCGTAAGAAATGATTGCCTAAATACCATATGGAATAGGATAGCTTGACTCCTTTTCCTCTTGAATAACATTATCAAATCATAAAAATGTCAGTCTAGACAACAAATATCATTGATATTTGAAATATAAAACTAAAAACTTAATTAAAATGAAATTTTTGTATATGCTTTTGAAGGGTTTGATATACTATATCATTTAGGGAGTATACATAATACATATATGCCATATCATCCCTTTTTTCCTCTTTGATTGCAAAATATGTTAGAAAAGGACTTTGTTTTTAGCTAGTTTTAAGTCTCCTTTTGAGTCCATTTATAAAATTGGGTGAATTTCAGTTGCGACACCCAGACTTCCACTGTAGCTTGAGAGTATATCATAGGAGCGTGCCACTGCAATAGCCTATGTCTCAGTGGGATAACTCTCCTGCTTTCAGCTTTATATGATTTCCAGTTTGAAAAATTTATGTACCAGGATACAATAGCTACGTGAGTATTAGCCTTTCTGCATGTTTCATCCAATGTTTATAATTACATTTGATAAATTTTTCTAGCATGATTCCCATGATTGTCACAGATGAAATCATAAAACACTGTTTTATCCCCTTTGAAGTGAGGGTTTTTTCCCTCTCTGGTGTTATTGCATTATTGAGCATCTGATTTGTTCTTTGTAATTTGTTCTTTGTAATTAAGATAGATATTTATAGTTGAATAGATTGAGTAGGAATATCCATAGATACTGTATTATACTTTGTATCAGTAAATACAAATAGCTGTTGTGGATTCTAGGATTTCTTTACTCCTAAAAATATTAATTTTTCTGTTTTTCAATGAATGAAGTATATTATTATGTGTTTGTATATACTGTTGGTAAAACCATGAAATAAAATAAATTTTAGTACTTTAAGGTTTTAGTCATATTCCCCAGTATAGTTTAATGTTGCTCTACTTTGAGTTTGATTTACTATTATGTCTTACATTTTCACTTAAGTTGAATAAGAATACAAATATCATTACTACCAGAATAATGGTAATTTTTTATTAATAACTTGAATTTTACACTTTATAGAAATTCTCAGTTACTAATCAGTTCATATCTCCTGAATAAGTGATTGAACATTTCAACTGAGCAAGCAGCCTCTCATAATGCCATAACTAGAATTGTAGGCTATCTTTTAGAAATATATGACGTTATACTTTAAAATAAAACTACAAATATAAATTAGATGACAAAGGCTTACATTTTAAAAGAAAAGTATTATATTTGGGTTTTAGCTCAAAATAATGTTAATAAATTCTAATATGTTATGCCACGCTATATAGTTCCGAATGTGAATTAATTTTGTTAAAAAAAACTATACTTGATTCTTTAAAGAGGGAAAATATTCATTAATTATTATTAAAATGTAAAATAATGCTTATTAACCAAAATGTTTAGTTTCATTGATACGATTTTGTTATTATCATATGAAGTAGAAAAGGGTTTATTCTCCTTACCTTTATTATTATATGAAGTAGAAAAGGGTTTATTCTCGCCTCAGAACTGGTCCTGATTCCTAAAAACTAAATTCTTCTGTTTTAGCCAATATTTTTCAAGAAACAAAAGGAAGGTGATCTTTAAGCTGAGAATTCCCAAATAAAATTGAAAAGTAAATGCAAAGATGAGGCCCTTTTTTCTTGGTATTATTTTGTTTTCATACTTGTTAAAGTGAGTTGCTTTTCAATATGATGATTATGGGGGGAAAAAGCATGCTTTCCTTTTTTCTGTTTTCATTTCAGCACCACCACCTCCACCACCATCAAGGGGAGGGCCACCTCCTCCTCCTCCCCCTCCACATAGTTCGGGCCCTCCTCCTCCTCCTGCCAGAGGAAGAGGTGCTCCTCCCCCACCACCTTCAAGAGCTCCCACAGCTGCACCTCCACCACCGCCTCCTTCCAGGCCTGGTGTAGGAGTCCCTCCACCGCCGCCAAATAGGATGTACCCTCCTCCACCTCCAGCTCTTCCCTCCTCAGCACCTTCAGGGCCTCCACCACCACCTCCACCTCTGTCAGTGGCAGGGTCAGTGGCACCACCCCCACCGCCTCCACCTCCTCCTCCTCCTGGGCCTCCTCCACCTCCTGGCCTCCCTTCTGATGGGGACCAACAAGTTCCAACTCCTGCAGGAAGCAAAGCAGCTCTTTTAGATCAAATTAGAGAGGGTGCTCAACTAAAAAAAGTGGAACAGAACAGTCGACCAGTGTCCTGCTCTGGACGGGATGCACTTTTAGACCAGATACGACAGGGTATTCAACTAAAATCTGTAAGTAATCTGTTCTTTTCATTTTAGATCTATCATAATGATATTTTAAACTAATTTATAAGACATTTTTGAAAGGTTTATACTTCTGTTTTTTTCCTCTTGCTATTTAGCTTTTTAACCCTATGAATATATTAATATTTTTATGTACAATGAAATGCACAAACTTTGAATTCAGTTTTGATAATTCTCTGTAGCTGTGTAAGCCATCCTTAAAATGTAGATTATTTGTGTCACCTCAGAATGTTCCCTTAGGCCTTTTGCCAGTTAGTTCTTCCAAAAACAATCACTGATCTAATTGCCATAGATTAGTTTTTACATATTCTAGAATTTCATATAATTTTATAGTTTGCAATTCATTGTTCTAGACTTTACTTTTAAATAAAAGGTATTTTAATTTAAAGAAAAAATCTTATTAAACTGTGGGAAATTAAAAATAGCCCTACTTGAAACCAACTGATTTCAAGTTATTAAATTAATTTTTACATTTTAAACAAGTTCACTATTTCCTTAGTTGTATTTTTTTTTTTTTTCCTTCTTTTAAGCTTTCTGTCATCTGTCTTTACTACCTCAGAAACTGCAGCTTGGTTCCGGTGATAGATACTGAATTTTTCCTTGCAGTTATTGTGATATAGTATGAATATTTTTAGAAGGTCTATATACGTGGTCTTTGGTTAAAGATTTGCTTTATACTAGAATATTGCAGTACCTTTTTCTGGTAATTTTTGTAGTAGAAATAAAGTGACAATTCATACGAGCCATGACATTTAAAAAATTCAAAAAAAAAATCACTTTGGTAAATCCAAACTAGTAACTTTATGAAAATTAAATCATATTCTAAAGTTCCCATGTTCTGAAATTTGGATTAGTAGAGAATCAGACTCATAGAAAATTGAAAGAATTCTAATAGAATTTCTGACAGTAATGGCAGATAATTTAGGATTATCTGAATCAGATGAGATGATCATTTAATCTTCTAGAGGTTAGAAAACTTTTTTCTATAAAGGATCAGGTAGTAAATATTTTAGGCTTCTAGGCCGTATAGTCTCTTGTCATAACTGCTCAACTCTGCTGTTGTGCCACAGAAACAGCCATAGACAGTACCTAAATGAATGGGCATGATTGTGTTCTATAAAACTTATTTTTGCACACTGAAGTTGAATTTCATATAATTTCATATCACAAATATTCTTCTTTTGGTTTTTTGTTTTAACCATTTACAAATGTAAAAACCATCCTTGGCTTTTAAATTGTAAACAAACAAACCAGGGGGAAAAACCAAAAATGCACAGGACAGGCTAGATTTGGCCCATGGGCTCTAGTTTGCTTACTCCTATGCTAGAGCCTAACCTGTCTACATTTACATTCTTCTGAGCCTTCATATGTAATGTGTTCTACAGGACTTAAGGTAGGTAATGGATGGTAGATTTTTCTATGAGGAAAATGAAGATAACAGAAGGATATTTTAACTGAAAATTATTTTGCAATGTAAGGAATTAAAGTAACTTTATAGATCTCAGAAGCTTTGGCTAGGAGGAGACTAATGGATAGGAAACAATTAATAGAATGAAAACATTTAAACTTAGCATAGCATGGATTTAAGAAGTGTTTGAACTTTAAAGTACATCTAGATCTTTTCTTTACATGTATTCAGAACGGCAATCATTTTTGCTCCGTTTCACCATTTAGTTCAGACTGAAGATTTCCCAGAGCAGTTGAAGAACTTTAAAGAGTGGTTAGTGGGGAGAATTAATTTCAAAATGACCACTGCTTAGGTGAATAGCAGAGTTTAATAAGGTCATTGCTAGCTCCTGTGTCATTCTCATTCCCATATCTCCCACTCCTAGCCTACCTTTTTGTTTTTTCTTTTCTATTTCCTTTTCACAAGCTTTCATTTTTTTCTCTCATTTAGCTATAACAAGGTGATGTTTTATTTTTAATGAATAAAGTTGAATCCTCTTTTCTTAATTTAAAAAGTTGGTGAGTTAAATTTTCTATTTATTCTCATCGTCGCTTACTTCTTCCCATCCCAACCCACCCCTCCTGCCTCCCACCAAAAAAAAACCCTATCAGTTGATCTCTAAATTTCTTTTAGAGAGAAAAATATTTTCCATTCTAAGTGTAGGATAGTAGGACATTTTTATCCTAGATAATCAGTTTCGCAGCCAGGCATAGTGGCTCACGCCTATAATCCCAATGCTTTGGGAGTCCAAGGTGGGAGGACTGCTTCAGATGAGGAGTTCAAGACCAGCCTGGGCAATGTAGCAAGACTCTGTACCTACAAAAATAAAAAAAAATAACTGGATGTGGTGTATTCCCCTGTACTTGGGAGGCTGAGAAGGGAGGATCACTTGAGTCCAGGAGTTTGAGGTTGCAGTGAGCTATGATTATACCATTGCGCTCCAGCCTGGGCAACAGAGGGAGGCACTGTCTCAAAATCATCATCATCATCATCATCATCATTACTTTCTTTTGATTGCATTCAGTGTATTATCATAGAATGCATAATCAGTACGTTATTGGCATGTTATACATGTGATCTGAGTCCATAATTTTGTTTCAAAAAAATAATCATTCTGTGGTTGAAATGTCTCTGGCTGTATTTCTTTAAATTTTCTGTATAAATCATCCATTCTGTGATGAATATGATAAATATAAAACCACAGATTTACTTTAAAGAGCTAGCAGATGGTATATAAGTACTCACCTATTTTGAATTTGAATAATTAATTGAAGTACTAATAGTACTTCAAATAGCACCTTGTCCAAGTAAGTACTTAAAAAAATGTGTTTGTTGACAGTGTGTGTTTTTACTTTGTATTCTCTCCTTTATATTATCAGATTGCTTAAAAGGTAATCTAAATGTCCTGGTTGCTATTTTACTTCTTTGAGAGCCTCATACAGAAATATAAAGCTCTGAAACTATTTCTGTTATCTTTTTCATTTGCGGCACTTCTATACTGGTAACAATTAATATACAGTCCCTGAAGCATAAATACTAATGAATGAGTTTGTATTTTCTGGGGAGCTACTTTGAATTTTCTCAAAAAAGAAAAATAAAGGTCTTAAGTCCAGAAAGAACAAGTAGTATTAGGGGAAGAGTTGTAAAGACCAAAATGCAAAGTTTGTCTTAATAAAATAATTTTTTTGTAGGAAATGATTTAGAATTTCAAATAAATAAAAATATATATTTAAAAACTTAGGTAATTATTTGGTACAGCTATGCTATTTCATCTTTAATTATACCAATATTATACTTTTACATGGATAGTAGAAGTCCACAGACAAAATTCACAAAATGAATATGTAAAAACAACTGCTCATTCTGGTCAAAGTACACTTAGAGCAGTACTTTCTAAATTGTGTTTTTTTTCCTTGAACATCTACAGATATTCCGTATTCTCTCTTTTTAGTACGAGTGTTGGAAGCAGAGATAATTTTGTACATGGACTATCATCCTGAGAATTTAGATTTGAATGAGAGTCTTTGTTTTCTGAATGTAGTTTGGAGCAGATGGATGTACTTCAGTTAGGGATAGTTAGTTGCCTTGTGAGGCAAATACATTTTGAAAGCTTCTCAAGTGATCTCAAAAGTTACACACTATGAAAAGGGAGGTTCATTTTGAATTACAATATATACTTATTAGTTATAACTTTATATCATATGAGGTATAAATATAACATAAACGTGTAGAGCTGAATTTTCTAGGAGAACATAAGTTTCTATAGTTGCTCTTAGAGATCTTAAATAGACATCCCACTTAACAACTCTAGGAATGTAAATATTACCCTAGGTTTATAAAATATGCCCTTTGGTAATAGTTTTAAATTTTATCATCTAAGGCTTTGTGTGCTGGAATGAACAGAAATAGCTGCAAGAGCAAGTATCACTCAGGAAAGATTGAATTGTTAATCTAAATATAAACATTGATTTGGAAATGTATCGATGGCTTATAGATTAAGAAGAAGAGGAAATATTTCTCGAGTAATTCTTTTAAGACAGCAGTTTATTTCTCCTTAATTTGTTTAATCCTGTCTTGGGCTTGAGTCTTTTTAATTTTCTTTTACGATAAAAAGTGATTCTAAGATAGTAAGACTTCCTTGAAAGATTCTTTACTAAGGATTTTTTATTGAGTTTTACTAACTTTCTTTTCCAAGGTGTCTGATGGCCAAGAGTCTACACCACCGACACCTGCACCCACTTCAGGAATTGTGGGTGCATTAATGGAAGTGATGCAGAAAAGGAGCAAAGCCATTCATTCTTCAGGTATTTGTGTGCGTGTGTGTGTTACTTACTTGTTTAATAAATTTGTTTGATACTCTGTCTTATGATTGTCACTAACTTTCTCTGTGGTAATTGAGCTAATGTTGGTTCCAGGGTGTATTTTAAAAAGTTGTTGCCTCTGTGACTAGTCTAACTGAAACTTAATGGATGCCAGGACACTACAGCCATAACTATAAATTGGAAGAACAGCTTCAGAAAAATGGCAATTTTGTTTCCTATAGCGAGAAATACTTAATAGAATCCCTAGCAAACAACTTCTAAACAAGGCTTAAGATCTTCATTCTTAAGACATAACAAATTCAAGAGGTTTTCTTGATCTGTGAGGGTTAGGGCTAAGAATTTAGATAATTTCCACTGTTTCCAGAGTTTGCTAAAGAATACTAATTTTTTAAAACCTTTTTGTCATTTCCTAAAAGGTTTATTTGAATAAACCAGTACTTATTCTGAGGTTATTATTAAACATATACATACCACCATATAAATGAATATTGCTTTTAAAAAAGAACAAGCATATGGATTTTGCTGACTGGAGTGGTGAAGGTTTACTAAAGAGTTTCTCCATGATGTGCTAGAATCAGATCTTTGTTCTTATTAGATCTATTATTTAATCTCTTTGAAGCTCAATTTTTTTATTTATTCTATGGAGAGAATTCACAAATCATACGATTGATGTGAGAATTAAACAAAATAGTATGTAACTAACCAGCAGATTACCTAGCACATGGTAAGTGCTCAATAAATGTTACTCCTTTTCTTTGTTTCTCTATAAGGATGTAGATAGCTAAGATCCTTGAGCAATATTTGTTATGGACATACTTGTTCATATACTGCATTACAAAGATAGAGCAGGCTAATTCATTTCATAAATACTTATTGTGGAATAATAATAAAGTTTTAACAAAACAACAAAAATCCCTGCCTTCATGGAGAATGTATTCTAACAAGAGAAAGAGAAACAATAAACAAAATAAATTAGAAAAAAATACCTAGTGCTTTAAATGGTGACGTGATGCTAAGGACAAAAATTTTTCAGCTGAAAAGGGAGATATGGGGCTACAGGCTATGTATGGGAGGGAGGTTAGTTTTGAAATCGAATGATGAAGTCCATCTGAGTTAACATTTGAGAAAAGACCTGAAGTGCAGGGAGTGAACCGTGTAGAAAATTGGGAAAAGTATGTCATATGGAATGAACAGTAAACGCAAAGTCTGTGAAGTCGAGAAACTATGAGGAGGTCAGTATGGCTGGAGCAAGGAGGGGAGGGAAGGAACAGTAAGGAATGAAGTATGAGAGGAAGTAGGGGACAGTAGTAAGGCTTGAGAGCACTGAGACTGTGTTGGCTTTTATTCTGAATGTGATGGCAGGGTCTTTAGCAGAGGAGTGGTAATGATCCAAGTAAGAGATGATGGAGGCTTGAACCAGGTTTATAGCATCAGTGAGAAGTGTTAGATATTAGTTATATTTTGAATGTGGACTGAGTTTGCTGATATATTGGTAGTGAAGTTTGAAAGAAAGAGAGAAGTAAAGGATGACTCCAAGGTTTTTGACCTGAGCAACTGGAAGGGTGAAATTTTCTTAATAGAGAAGGGATAGATTAGGAGGAGAAAGTATGAGAAGAAAAATTAGGAATTTTATTTTGTACCTGTTAAATTTGAGATACCTATTAAAAATTCAAATGTAAATGTTGAGTAAGTATTTGGTTAGAAGTCTGGAATTCACAGGAAAGGTCTGAACTGTTAATATAAATCTGCATGTCAGTAAGCTATACATAGATACATGGTATTTGAAGTTATGGTACTGGATAAGATCAAAGAAGTGGTTAAAGATAGAAATGAGAAGATCTGATAAGATCTGAGGGTTGGAGAGTGTAGTATCTAGAAGCCAAGTGAAGAAAATGTTTGAAGGAAAATAGGGTGATCATCAGAAGTTCAGATGCTTCTGATAAAGATGAGGACAGGGAATTGAGCTTTAATTAGAAAGGCAGAAAGAGAGACTGTGATTATTGGGACCATCTACTCTATTTCGTTTATGGCTTAGTATTCACAAGGTTCCTGCCCATCACTAGAATTGGTAGCTGAACAACATGTCAATTGTATTTTTGACACCTTTTCTTTAGAAGCAGTCATTAAAGGGGCCTTTGTTTTCCTAGGTTTGTTTTACTACTCTAAATGTTTATTCAGAAAACATTTATCTGCTAGTTTATATTATTTTCATCAGCAGATGGCCAAATTTTCCTCTGAAAAATGTGCCCTTCTGACATGATTTATGCTAAAAAGTTAGCTAAACTTTAAAGACATTGCAATTGATACTGAAAATACTGTAAAAAATATGGTTACTTAAATTGAAAATTGTTTATAGGCCATTTTCTCACTCCACTTTTACCCCCAGGGTAGGTGTCAGATAGCATGCAGCAATAATTTGACATCAGTACTAAGTCTCAGCTTATCCATTTGTACATCTATCTCCATACCACTCAAAACACTCGAAGGCAGGAAAAATAGGTCCTTCATCAATGCATCATTGAATAAATACAGCGACTGGCACAGATGAGAACATTATTGAATTCAGCCTTATGGCAAAAGTTTGAGATGGCAAGAATTAAGAATTCTTAGAATTCAGTCCGTTGAGAGTAAATTCAGGTGACTAGACACCATGAAGTTTAGTCTGAATAGGAAAAGAAAATTAAAAAGATAACTTCAGATATGGAAAATGCTCAAGAAGAATCTTGATAGCTGCTAATATCAGAAATAAAGAAAAGATCCTCATTCTGCCTAGAAGAGGAAAGTGTAAGGTTTCTGTGAAATATGTCATCATGAGGAAGCATTTATTTTGTTCTGATGTCTGTTGGTTCTGCTGAATACTTCCCTACAGTGCATTTTTTTTAAAGATATAGTTAATATTATATAATAGTCGTGATGACATAATGAATATATGGCATGCTTTTTACTTACTTCTGGTCCTATTTCTTTTAACTATTATTCCTATGGTAGTACCTGATGATGGAATTATTAGCTACTTCTCTTCACCATGGATGCTGATAAATTCCTGTCTTTTGTCACTCTGCAAATGGCAGCATAGTTGAGTATACTGGATGCTTTTCATCCAGGTAATTTTGTGAAGCATGTCTAGTAAAAACTTTGGGTTGGGTATTATTTCCCTGACTAGTAAAGTAAACACAAAAATTAACACAAAGTCAGTCGAACTCCTTTCCAAATAAATTCTGTAACAATTTAGAGCTGACCACCAGATTTAAATAAATAAAAAATAACTATTATTGTTGTAATAACTTAGTTTGGGGCCAAGGCAAGTTATCTTTATACCTGTCTGACTTCTGTTAATTTCAAGTTCTAATACTAGAGCTCAAGTACTTTATAAGTACTTTATAAAAACCTTCAAACAATCTATTTTATGTGGGGAAATGAGCATCTAACCCACACATAAAGTTCCATACTCAGATCTTATGGGCTCTTTATCATTGTCAAGTGCGATTGCTTAGCTACTATCTCACTGTACAAACTTGGCCTTTATGGGTTTTATGAGATATATATATTTAAGAGGCTGGTAATTATGGAAAGTTGATATAATGTAGAAGTGTGCTCATAGAATTTGATGGCATCTGAATTTTTATTCATTCATTGAACAAGTATTTATTGAACAGCTTCTGTGCAGCACTGTTCTGGTGTTAAGAACACGATGATAAATGAGACAGGCAAAGTCCTTGCTGTCGTGGGGCTTATATTCTAGTGTGAAGACTATCAATCCACAAGTTAAATAGAAGAATTTCAGGTAGTGGTGAGTGTTATGGAGAAAATAAAATGGAATAGACAGTTACTAATTGTGAGGAAGGGATATACTTTATGTATAGGATGGTCAGGAAAGAAGAGGAGGTGTTTTTTGTGGCACCTAAATGATGAAAAGACTCAGCCAAAAAGAAGAAAATGCTACTGCTAAAGCTCTGAAGCAAGAATAAACTTGGTAAGTTTGAGGGACGAAAAAAGGCCATCTTACTAGAAGTAATGAATTGAAGGAGAGAGCATTATGAGAAAAGCTTGGGAGAGGAGGAGAGACAATAACTGGGCAAATCACATAGGGTATTGTAGAGTGAGGTAACATTAGCTTTTATTCCAATAGCAGTGGTCAGCCACAGGAGAACCTTAAGAAAGGTAGCAGCATGATATTTTTAAATCTTAAAATTTAAATACTATCATTCCATTTGCTGTGAGGTAAATAGACTATAGAGTTACAGTAACCCAAGCAGAGTATGATGGTGGTGTGAAGAATAGCAGTAGAAGCGGTGAGAAGGAGCAGACCTGATGACTGGATGGTGAAAAAAGAGGAAGCAATTATAAATTCTACGTTTTTAGCCTGTCACGTGAGAGGATGCCATTTATTGAGATGGAGCAGACTAGGGTGGAGGGGGAGAAGAAGGTTGAAGTTTTGAGTTTCAGAATCCACATGAAGGATACAAGAAGGCAGTTGGATTCGTGATAGGCAAATCTGAAATTCAGAAAGCACAGCCCAATGTGATTAACACATTGACAAACATACAAATTGAAATTTGTTTGGTAGATACTAAGGCACAAGGACCCAAATCTTTTGACTCTTATCTTAATCTTCATTTTACTTTTGAATGATCAAAGCCCCCCCCACAACTAAACCACTTGTGATTTGTCAGTTATTCCATTACAGATACAGGCTATCTGGAGCAGTCTTTAAATTTGAGATTACATTGTTTAAAAAATATGTATTTTTATATCGTCCATTACTCTTTAGCCAGATAAGAGGATCAAGATCCCTGTACATATGTGGGATGGAACATACTTCACATTAAGACTGATTTTAATTTAATTTCAGCACTTTCGTAGAATGGACTGTCCCAGATTTGTAACTGTTCAATGTTGTATCCACTTCACAGTGTATCAAGCACCAGCATTGTCATGGATTGGTTTCAAATAACCCTTTGTATAGAATTTTATATATATAGTTCTTTAGATGTATGTTATAAAATTTATTTTAAACTATTTTAGTAATCAGAGTCCTCCAAGAATCAAACAGTTTGTCTTTCAGGAGTTAATAGGAGAACTCACCCAAGAATTATGTAATGTCATTTTATTTATGCATATATTTTAATTGTCTTGATGATTTTTGTCTAGATGAAGATGAAGATGAAGATGACGAAGAAGATTTTGAGGACGATGATGAATGGGAAGACTGATCTATATATTATATATATATTTTTAAGGTGAAATACTAAACACTACTTTCTGTCTATGGGTTCTGTAAAATTATCATGTAAATGTTCTACCAATTTGCTGTATATTTTTGTTGCCTTTTTTGCTTTTTTTTATTAATCTGTGCAATACCTCATTTAATCTGTAAAGGTTTGTCATAATCCTCTACAAAGCTACTCCCTGTTATTGTGTGCAAGTTTACACCACAATGCTCACTTGACTTGTGAATATTTTTCATTCCATCAACAAGGGAGTTTAAATATTATATGTGAGACTGACAAAAACCTTAATGTAATTTAGTTATAATGCCAGAAGGAAAACACTATTTTCATACCCTACTTTTTCTGTACCTAAATTTTCTTATAAAAATCTAGTATAGCACTACGTTCTTTTTTAAGTGATGCAAATCTTAGTTTCTTTAGCCCCTTCGTTTTGAGTAAAATGCTACATATGAATGTTGAAGCTGATAGATTGCACAGTTCTTTAGACATCACTACACTGATGCAGTTTCTCAAATTTTAGCAATATGCTCTACATAAAATCACTACAGAGATACTAGTGGGGAAAATCAGTAACACACCTCTTATGGCAATACTGCCTGTTATTGGTACAACAGTGGTATTTGCAGGCTGGATTCATAAGGAACCCTATATACCTGTTCTTGACTGAGGTTATTTTTATGCTATAGCAAATGTGGTAGGCTCTTTTTGACAAAAATTCTAAAACTATTTTTGGTATTATTCTGAAACAGAAAAGTTAATATTTAAGTTGGAATTTAGGGTGCTTGGGGAGTAGTTTTGTTTTACATGAACTGAAAAGGGTATACATTATGGTAACACCAATGTTTGGTTAAAAATGCTATACAAATCAGAACATTATTAAGATCCTGTGGAATTTAAGTATTTTTATTTTGCAGTTTGTGTGGATTGAAGTTAATCTAATTGACAAAGAAATGCACTGTAATGCTGAACCTACCATGCCATCATTTTTATTTTGATAATTTCTCAAGGTTTTTCGTCAAGTATCATGTGAAGGGTTACATTTTTCTTAAAAGATTGGTGGTCCCAATGTCAAATTTTCTTGGAACACATAACTGAGTGATAGATTTTTTAAAATAAAACTTTACAACCTGCACATTTGTTATGCATACTAAACAGTGTGTTAAAATTAGGGTTTCCTTGCCTCTCTACAATACACTAATCTGCCTAAAGGTGGTTGTTTCATATTTATAGTGCTAATTATCACACCTACCTACTTTAAATTTTAGGTAGAAAATTATCTGATTTAAATGCAGACATATTTTTCTCACATTGAGTCATATGCAGAATGTAGTTCCAGGTGTATTTCATTACTATAGTCACAATATCCAACTAAAAATTATGCTATCTAGAATTGTACCGACCAAAATCTAGTATTGGCATGATCTTGACAGGCTGGACCTGCAAGATGTGGCTTGAATTTTAACCAGTTATCACATAATCTCTAGTGATCATGCATCTAGTTATCATAAGAAATAATTTAAAAGGTTTTGTTGCTGAAAGCAGTAAGTGGTGCAGTAAAATAGTTAAGTTATTCAAAGAATGTTACCTTCCTTGCAAGAGTAATTTAAGCACATGGGAAAGATTCTGGGCTTTTTGTTTCTTGCAAAAACAGTGCCCTCTGCTGCTAGAAACCTTTTTCTGCTTACTATCATTTTTATTGTGGCTTGAGCTCAGTGAGTCTGGTGTGGATGAGGCTGAACAACTTCTAACCAATAAAATTAGAAATTTGTGCAAATGATAAATGGAACATTATAATTATTTTAAATAATGTTAAACATTTTTCTTTTTGACATAAAAAAATTTTAAATTTTCTACAGATGTCTTTAAGGTAATGCCAATTTAAGATCTCTTTTAACTTTTGGCTAAGGAATTCAGGATTTTCCAGCTAAATTTGGTATATAAATATTTATCAGGAACTCCCTGAGAAGAGAATATCAATTCTTTGAGCTGGAAACACAATTTTAAACAAATAAGATGAATATATAATTTGCCAAAGGTAATTACGTTTATTCTTTTTTCTTAAAAAAAAAAAAAAAAGACTTTTTGTTGTTGTTACGCAAAGCCTAAATTACTATTGGTTGAGACACAGCAGCTGTGGAATTCAGTCCAGGCAGGAAGACTGGGTCCGCTTTACCAAGTAAGATAAAAGGTTGCATGTTTCAGTCCTCCACCATCTTGCACTGTGGGCAGCACTATAACTGTGCATTGTCTGGAAGCCTCCCGCATATATTCCAGCTAAATAATTGTCTGGTAGCCTTCGTATTTAACAAACTAGCATGAGGCTTTTTATATCTAAATGCTACGTGATAGACAATTTCGGCTAGCCACATATTGTATGTATGAGATTCATAAAGACTTTCAATCATTTCATTTTCAAACAACTGAAATTTTGTTTAGTATGTGAATTTTCTTTTGAAATGTATAGTGAATAGGATGTTGCACTGGTGGCAATTCATCATGGAGCATAATAAAATTAATTTGACCCAAATAGCATAAAATAGCGTGTTTTTGTTTGTTTATTGTTAAGAGATTAAAGTGTGTAAAAAAATTTTAAACTGTATAGCAAAGGGTGCACAGCAGGGAACGATAATAGTTGAAGTTTTCAGCAGACTGCATGCCCCGAGAGTTAGAGTGTGCTATTAAATAAACATGGTGAGCAAAAGAATGTTACACCCTGTTCTGTTGGGAAACATGACAGCTGTTCAGTGGCTCCCCTGGAAGCCACTGCTGTGGCATACGGAGTATTCACATCGCAAGGTCAAACTGTTTGGAATTCTTTCATGTACCAAAAATATTGAAGTTTTTAAATCAGAATGATATTGGAATTTACTGGTAGTTTCAATAAAGGCCTAATATATAGCAGTTTGTGTGGGACATAGATACCTTTTAATAAACAGTATCAAAGAAGGTGTTCATTTTAAACAGGAAACTCTATTTTTGATAAATAGAATTTTCTGTTTCGCTGCCCTGGCATAAGTGGGTGTCTGAAGATTAAACTGAGTTATGGAATCCGGTGTGTAGGATGCTACAAAATGCCTTTTAAGAGCTTTAGCCAAGTTTAACAGCCATTTCAAGAACACTTTTTTCTATTAAAAAGTTGTTTCTGTTGTACAAACATAAACACTTAAAAATGTATTAAACTCTTAAAAATTTTTTTTAAAGAGAAATGTGCCTCAGAATTATTCCTGCCATATATTTTTCTAATCAACAGAGATTCCTGAAATAACTCTGTCTTAGCAATGGAGTTCCTAAAGGACAAGCATAGACATAAGACCTATTTATAGTACAGTAGAAAATCCTTTATGGAAAAGTTGGGAAATTTTACCTCACCATGTTTATTTTACTGACATTGTCACATCCCACCTCCAAAACAGCATTCTTTTATAATCTCTTGGTCATTTATTCATGGATTTTTTTAACTTTTTAGGGAGCCACTGGGAAAAGATGTAATATTAATAAATGGAGTGTTATAAATGTGCTGGAAATATACTTCGTAGCTAATGCTAAGACTGCCTTTACTTCTTCTGTATGTGATAGATGGTAGATAGCCCTCCATTGCTGTGAGGAGCCTATTGAAAAATTTGTCTTCATAATAAAATGTGTCCAGATTCATCTACCATAGCTTTTAAAAAAATATATATCAATGATTATACTATTGATACTGTATTCACTTTTACACAAGTCCAGTGGAAATCAAAACTGATCACTGCATCACCATCAAGATTGACAAATTAGAGTATGAATAGCGATTATTTTGAGTAAAATATAAGATAGTAGTTTATAGATGGTTTTCAGTTTAGGTCACATATTTTGTATTAGAGAATTTTAGTAAATTTGAAGTGGCCCCTGAATTCTTTAACAATCACCAAAATCTCTTACCTTAGGAAGGGTTTTTTCTTTTTTTTAATTTTTTATAGAAGAGAAAGTTCAGTTTTAACAGTATCAAATTGCATTACGGAACTTGAACAAAACACATTATTTTCTGTCTTGAATTGGTTGGCATATCATGCCTTAAATTTAGTTTTATCTTAGTTATTGCTATGTTTGAGGCTTTTCATCCAAACCTAATTCTAAGGATTTTTTAAAAGCATCATATCACCATATTTAAACAGCTATTTATTAAGAACTAAATATGTGGTTTACATTAAGATACAACAGTGGAGTAGGATAGGTCCCTACCTGCTAACATCCTTTAAATCTAAAATACCTATTTCACAACTGAAAGACATTTGGAGACCATTGAGTTATATCAGAATAAGCAGACATGTGGATACCACCAAGCCCATGCTCTGATTTCACAGGTGAGAGTACTGTCCCATAGAATGGTTGGGCTTGCCCACAGTCAGCTAGAGGTATCTGAGACTAGTTCATTTGCTCTTCTTCATGCACCATAGTGCTGTATCCTTTTCTCTGTTTTTCTTAAATTTAAGGATAAATTGCAGATTTAGTCTGTGTCTAAAAGATTTATGGCTATGTCACCCTTTCTTTCTCTCATAACATCTGGGTGTTGATGGAAGCTACCAGCATCCTGTGCCCATCTCTGCCCAGAAAAGCTGGCTTGCTTTGAGGAACCGGTCTCTGACTCGGAACCATGTGATTGTGTTTTGGCTCAGTGATGACGGTCACTCTGCATTGCCCGAGTATTTGGTCATCACAGGGCATCCTGTCATTTATCACTGAGTTGAAATGAGGTCGAGCTTTTCATTGTATATCAAAGTTATTTTTGTTTTTTATGGGTGTAAATAGAAATTGTCTTTGCTTAAACATAATTTTGTAAACCATTATGATCAAATTCTCTGACAGAAAATTAGTTTGAAAACATAATAATCTTTCTGAATAATTTTCAGTCAGCAGCTGCACTGTCAATTTAAAGACCGGGAGTTCTTCCAAGGAACACAAGGACAAACTGAACACTTTAAATGCAATTTCCTGGCTTTATTATGGGAGAGGGGAGATTCTAATTTGGTTCCACATACTTCAACCTTTATTAGAAAAGAGGCAGGAAAAGAAAGCATGGATCTAGTATTCATGGTGTTAGAAGAAACAAGTGAAAGTAAAAGGTATTATGTCCAGTTCACTATAGGGAAACAAAGCTGTTCATGTCTCAATTGTGTAGTTGTCTGTAAAGCAAGTATAATTTAGCCCATTAAATCAGCTTCTGACGTAAAAAGAAACAACCTTTTTTTTTTAGCTAGGGTGGCAGTCTAAGAAGACATAGAATAGAAAGAATTTGTGTTTGTAAGCTTTTTTTTTCTAAAGATTGATGATTGAGAAAATGCTCAGCAAGTAGAATTATTAATAAGAATGGTGTTTGAATCTCCATTTCAAAGGATGAAAACTTTTTATAGGAAAAAGCCGATAAAATTATTTTTTATTTATTCAACAAGAATGTGAATGTATAAGGACCAAATTTTACTCAGATTATCAGCTAAATCTCAGTGTACCTCAGACCAGCCGTCCCCAACCTTTTTGGCACCAGGGACTGGTTTCATGGAAGACAATTTTTTCACAGATGAGGGTGGGTGGTGGGGAAGTTGGTTTGGGGATGATTCAAGTGTGTTACGTTAATTGTGCAGTCAAAGCTCCCTGCTAATGATAATCTGTATTTGCAGCCGCTCCCCAGCGCTAGCATCACCACCTCAGCTCCACCTCAGATCACCAGGCATTAGATTCTCATAAGGAGCATGCAACCTAGATCCCTCCCATGCACAGTTTACGGTAGGGTTCACACTCCTATGAGAATCTAATGCTGCTGATCTGATAGGAGGCAGAGCTTATGCTGTGATGTGAGCGAATAGGAATGGCTGTAAATACAGACGAAGCTTTGCTTACTTGCCCACTGCTGACATCCTGCTGTGTGGTCCAGCTAATCTTTCTATTTATTGTAGAAATGGAGTCTCGCTCTTGCTCAGGCTGATCTGGAACTCTGGAGCTCAAGTAATTCTCCCGCCTCAGCCTCCCAGAGTGCCAGGGTTACAGGCATGAGCCACTGCACCCAGCCATTTGTGTGTATTGATGTATATAAAATGTAGTTATAGAACCACCCTGACGTTTGGAAATTAGGAATTTGCTAGGTACAAGGAGAAGAAA
>CAUYSK010111985.1:0-26930 GCA_963575035.1 Avahi laniger
CATGAAACCATAAGAATCCTAGAAGAAAAATATTGGAAAAACTCTTATAGACATTGGTCTATGCAAAGAATTTATGAAGAAGACCCCAAAAGCAATCACAGCAACAACAAAAATAAATAAATGGGACCTGATCAAATTAAATAGCTTTCACGCAGCTAAGAAAACTGTCATTAGAGTGAACAGATAACCTATAGAAAGGGAGAAAATATTTGCATACTACACAACCAATAAAGGGCTGATAACTAGACTTCGTATAGAACTCAGGCAAATCAACAAGAAAAAATCAAACCACCCCATTAAAAAACGGGCAAAGGACATGAACAGAAACTTATCAAAAGAAGACAGACTAATGCCTAACAAACATCTGAAAAATTGCTGAACATCTCTAATCATCAGGGAAATGCAAATCAAAACCACAATGAGGTATCAATTAACTCCAATGAGGTTGCCTTTTATCAAAAAGTCCCCAAACAATAAATGTTGGTGTGGATGCAGAGAGATAGGAACACTCATACACTGCTGTTGGGACTTCAAATCAGTACAATCTCTATGGAAAGTAATATGGAGATACCTCAAAGAACTAAAAGTAGAACTACCATTTGATCTAGCAATCCCACTGCTAGGCATCTACCCAAATGAAAAAAGTCATTCTATAATAAAGACATCTGCACTTGAATGTTTATAGCAGCACAATTCACAATTGCAAAGGTGTGGAAACATCCCAAGTGCCCATCAATCCATGAGTGGATTAATAAAATGTGGTATAGGTATACCATGGAGTACTACTAGCAATAAAAAACAATGGTGAACTAACACCTCTTGTATTATCTTGGATGGAGCTACAGCCCATTCTTCAAAGTGAAGAATCACAAGAATGGAAAAACAAAAACCACATGCACTCACCATCAAATTGTTACTAACTGATCAACACTTAGGTGCACACGTGGAAGTAATATTCATCAGGTGCCATGCAGGTGGGAGTCAGGAGGAGGGGATGGGTAAATTCATAACTAATGGGTGCAGAGTGCACTGTCTGCAGGATGGGCAGACTTGTAGCTTTGGCTTGGGCGGTGCAAAGGCAAAGTGTTTGTACCCCAGTAATATTCTGAAATGAAATAACAAAGAGAAAGAAAAAAATTGCACTTAAAAGGTCTACTTAAAAAAAGAGGGGGGTGACTCTAGCTGACATTTTGAGTCTCAGTAATAATACTTTAAATAAAACAAATAAAACATTTTTCCTTTTAGATGCAATCCACTAGGAAATTATGATGTAATGTGAATGTTTCATGATTCTTTTATTAATACATTCCTTAAGCCTTCAGAAGGCTACCTATTCAACAGTTTAAATTTTGGAGGAGCTGGCATATCCATCATACCAGGGGAGAGGAAGAAGTGACAGAGAAATAAGAATAATAAAAAGCTGAATCTGAGTGACTGAAACTTCTTTCACTGATATTTCAAATGGAACTTAGAGGGCATAAATAGTACTCAGATTAGGAAATTAAAAGAAGAATAGACCACAAAAATGTAGTTAAGTTAGTAAAGTTATCTTTGCAAAATAGAAGTAAAAGGCAGAATACGAAAATTGAATTTAAGGTGGGCAAGAGTTCTTTCTAAGAGTTTAGGTTGACCCCATTCATAATGGTCAGTGGAAATAAATTTTACTTACATAGTCAATATCAGTATCATTGAATGATTTGCACCTGCTGTGCCCTGTGATAGGTGTTAAGTACACAACTAAGAATAAAGAATAGTGTGACTTCACAGAGCTTATAGATGAGCGGCGGAAATGTAGAAATGCTAGATACCAGACTAGAAATAAAGGATGGAGACTGTGTGCTGTACTAGTTGAGGATGTGGACTTGGAATACAAAGAGACCCATCATTCTTTACTTTGTGAGCATAGACTAATAGCTTGTATATTCCGGGGTTCAGTTTCCACATCTGTAAAAAGGAAGATAATGTTATCTACTGGATAAAATAAAACTGAAGGTGGGTCAAAGCCAAATTATTTGTTCATTTAACTTTATGTTACCAAGTTAAGGAGTTTGGTTTTTGTAATAAGGGAATTACTTGATGTTTGTGTTTACATGATTCAACATGATGATACATGTAATATGTTTACCATGATGTCATGCACATAAGCACTCAGTATTTATTATATGATGATGATGACTCTTGGAGAGGGATCACCTAAATCAGGCTCAGATGACTGAAAAACACTCCTCAAAAAAAATGACTCAAGAGAAGACTTTCGAAACACTTCTGTCAGTTAGCTTTTAGTAAGAAGTATCAAATCACGTTGAATAAAGAGGTATGTGGGTATTTAGAAAGAATTATCAATATGTAAAACAAAGAAAAAAAAGAGTACTCCACATTATACTGTTTTCCTCTCAAAAGATGAGATATCTATCATTCAAAATATTTGACAACTAGGGAGAAAGATTAAAAAGAAAACACAAATTAGAATTAAATAAGGAAGACTTCTAACTACCTGATTGATGTTCTTAGCTCCTTCCGTCCTCGATTAATTCACTTATACATTCAAACATATGTTGATTGTTTATTTTAGCAGGTTATTATGAGACTATAGAAGTATAAAACATAATCAGAGAATTTAGACAGAAGTATTCACATTTTGGGTGTTTGTTAAACATTTATAATCCAAAATAAGAAAAATCCCTATTCTTAATGTATTTATTATAACACTATGGACAAGAGGAAGTAACTGAAAATGGAAGTATTCCAACTGTAAGGTAACAGTCATGAAGGAAATAGCTCAGCAACATCATGGAAAGTTACGCAGCCATAAGAATTATTATTCAGTCATCCTTTGAGCCAATTATTTCATGAACATCTATTATGTGTCAAACACTGTGCTGAGAGCTAAGAATCCAATTAAGATGGAGATAGAAATAGACGCTGCTGAGAAGAGTTTTAAGTCTATTATCAGACACAAATGGATACTGAATAAATAATTATGCTAAAAAATATTTGTGTCCTAGTAAGTGCTTTTAAGGAAATAAGCAGGATGCTATGGAAGATATTCACAAAAATGGGAAAGGGGCTGTCTTATTTACAAAAGGGCAATTAGTGAAGGCTTTTCTGAAGAATGGGAGGGAGTCAATGAACACAGCAGGCTGCCTTGTGGGAGAGTGGCTGAGGAGTTGAGTTTATGTGGAAAGATACAAAACATATCTATGCCGTGATTTCACCCATGAACAGAAGAAAAACCAGCATTTATTGAACGTGAATCTGTGCGAGGCACCGTGGTAAGTGCTTTGCACTTGTTTCCTTATTTAACTCTCCCACAACGCAGCGATGCACGTTTTACTAAACAGGCTGCTTAACTTGCTCAAAGTTGCTTACAAGGGGCACAACCAGGATTCAAACCTCGATGGTCTGACTCAAAGCCTTCAGTGTTGGCGACTATGCTACAGCTGTATACAAGTTTGGACAGGCATACAAAGATAGTTTTATTTGTTGGGGAAACAGGATTGCAGAGTATATGTTTTCGTTTTGATCACTCTCAATGGCGTTATAAAATTTTGGCAACAAATAATAGTTTTGTTTAATTAATATTTCCACTTTTCTCCATCAACTTAATGAAATATTGAAGTAGTCTTTCTCTCCACCACAAAAAATGTTTTTTAAATCAAACTTAATTTCTTATAAAACTCTTTTTTTAAGTGTTTAATTTTATCAAAGTGTTTAATTAAATCAAAATGTAATGTGCATCTGTTCAAAAAGTACTATCAGGGTGATAATTAAAAACATAATACTCCAAGAATTGTTTATATGGTCCCTGCTCATTTTCCCAGTTTTGATTCTACTTTTGTATCTTTTAATTGTTTCAAGTTTCATTTACCTCCACATTTCCAAATAAAATGTTTGGACAGCCAATTCTTGATTTTTAATTTTTGGATGATATCTCTTATTTTCCTTATATTGAGGTTGAAAATTAATCTATTTTATACAATCCCTTCTAGCCATAAACTCACATAGACAACTCCTCCCATTCTCTCAATATACTTATATCACCCTTTTTGGTTAAATCAATAGTCAGAGTTAACATTCTTAAGACTATGCAAGTATTAATTACAGTTAAACAGGGTAGTTAATTATGATTAGCCTCTTGAACAATTTTTAATTGTATAATAATGACAAAAACAAACCAATTTTTGTCATATCTTACAAAGAACACAAAATGCTATTCTTTCAAATGTGTTATATAAGTAAGGCAATAGCATTAAAAGTAATTTTTCAGGATATCTACTATTAATTTCTTTTAAAAATTAGTCTTAGGTACTCCTTCAATTATGAAAACACTCAGCTGTTACAAACTTCGTTGTGTATTTCTATTAAAGGTACAAGTCAAGTAATATTCATGCTTTCCCAGTCTAGATCCATTTTGAATTGAACTTTATGTCAGACTGGTCTTTTTTCGATATTTCTTCTATTTCCGTAAAAATGTGTTAATCAAAGTTTAATCTCATGGTTAATAAAGTTCCCAAGTAATTCATCATTGCTTTGTTTTGAAATCTAAAACCACTTGAAAGTTTTCTCTACAAAAAGCCCCTGTAAGTTGAGACAAAAAGAAAAAAAATAGGTAAGTTTTAAAGCTGGATCACAATAGATGAGCAATGTGTTTATCGCAGTGGTGGCTGCGTATGAAGGAGTCAGGTGGAGAGGCACAGACTCTGCCACATCTGCAACCAATCACACAAGACAGAATGACAAGGACATGTAGTGATGGGATAGTCTCTTTGCCAACATTTTACTTAGAGAGCTCTTTCAAGATTCCACTTAGAAATAAAAACAGCACAATGAGTATACCATTTCTGTGGGATGTAACACCCAGGTACTCTAAGTTATGCGAGGAATGTATTTAAGTATCTGCTTGAAATCTGGGACCATTATCAAACCATCCAGAGCTTCTGACACTGTTGCTTGATCTCTTCTTTCAGCCTTTTCCACCCACGAAAATTCTTTGCATTACTCGTACGTTGAATTTGCTAGTATTGAATGTCCATCAGGATGGTAATTTATGAAGTGAAAAAGCCTCTGCCCTGGACTTGCTTCCCTCTTGCATGTATCCCTCTCATTCTGGGTCTCAGGCCTGATCTCTCTGTACTTCCCTGCTAGTCTCCCACATTTCGCCTTTAGGTCATTTTGAGAGATTGTGGAGAGAGTCCTAAAAGTATCATGCTTAATAAAGGCTTTTACTAGAAAAACAATTAAATATGGAATTTAATATTTGAAATGGGGAATGTCTTTGTTTCCTGCCCTTTATATGTGGGGGTGACGAGTTATTATTATCTATTCTCTTATTCGTGTGTCTAAATAATATATGTGCTACACTGATTTCCCTTTTCATTTTTTTCATAATGGCAAAATTGGATTCAAGATAAACATTTCTCAGAAATAGAAAACCAGCATACCGTTTACAGACGTTAAACATTAAAGACATTAACGAAACATGATAGAAAGAGATGAAAGAATGTTTGATATAGGGAGTGAAATCAACAGGTCTGAGTTGTGAAAGCAACCTGTATGTTTCTGGTTTCAGATGCAGCCTTAACCATGTGATTTGAAAAACCACAATTTAAGTTTCATATATATTTTTAAGTTGCTTGTCTTATCTATGACTCAATGTATGAGTTTGGAAATACTCTATGTTCTTTATCTACCTGTAAAATTCAGGTAATTCTGGCCTTTTTATTGCTATTACAAATTTTAAGGACATTAAAGTTCTGAAAAATTTCAAGTCCCAAATTGTCCTGATTACCATCCGAGCATACTTAGGAGAGACCATTCTTTGTAGTTGTCTTGTTTCTCAACACCTGTGCTTCACTAGGTGGTTTGGTGAGGTCCTGGTTCTCAGAAGTGCTCACGGTGTGTCTAGCCCACCAGCCATCTTGGCAGGAAACAGCTGTTCACATCTCTCTGCCACCACCATGAAGTAGCAACCCTCACGTTCCAGTGCATTTCAATCACATATTATGGGATCAAAAGACAAGAGTGAATGCTTCAATAATAAGACAGATACTCTCTGGTGTACAAATTTTTAAGTTATAATATATATTTGAATAATTGTGTCCCATGTATACAACAAAAGGGTATGCATATTTATATATTTATGATACCGAAAAGATTGATTTCCTCCTATAAAGAAAACTACATTTGAACACAAATTCAAGCCTCTTTAGTTATGAAGAAAGGAAGTAGCCAAAGATATGGCTAAAGTAAGTGGATTTCAGGTACTCTTACCGTACATACACAAAAACCCCAAAAAACAGCCCAAAAGATCATGTGAGGAGATCAATATGTTAGTTTGCCTGATTACAGTAATCATTTCACTATGCATATCAAAATATTATGTTATGTACCTTAAATATTTACATTAAAAAATGAAAGACACATGTATAAGAAATTAACAGGTTTTTTAAGGTTCAGAACAACCTGAGAAGGAAGTAGGTATGGAGGGATCTGGAGAGAAAGGGGGAGTCCAAAATCATGGATGACCAGAAGCTTCAGTGGAAAGTCAGCAAAAGAGAAACTCCTTTTGATGAGGATGTCTACTTTTCAATCTCTCATGATATGTTTGTGTACATCAATGTGTATGTGTATATTCATGTGTGTGTAGAGACAGACACATTGACATTTAATATCATATCAATATTATTTTCAAATCACAAAAAGCAAAGTGAAATAATACCGTTTTATTTTGGAAAAAATCAGCAATAGTTTTGCACTTAGTTATATTAAATTTCAAATGAGAACCATATTAAAGTATGTATGGAAGAAAGCCATTCTGTATTTGACATACTTCAATTTTTCTATCTCTAATATATAATTTTAAATGTATTTTTTATGGTGTTTAATGACTAGATATTCCCCTACCAGGGCTGGGATAATGTGCGTATGGTGAAAAATTTAAGAAAACTTCAAAAAAGTCAGCAAGGAAGACTTCCCCTTTTGCCTTAGGTTCCAATATAGCTCTGCAGAAGACTGTTTCTAAATCTGTCTTTATTTAAATAAATTTTGATATTTTGGATATTTTGTTGTGATTTTTTTCATTCATTTCTATTTTTAAAAAAGTATTGCTTTAAAATATTATTTATCTTGATTACTAAGTTTTTTAGTTCCTGTTAAATTTTGAGCTCCAGGAAAATGCCTTTCTTGTCTAACGTTAGTCCTAGCCCTGTTCCTCAGAAAGCAAATGTCTTTACAAGAAAGTGCAACAACATCTCAGTTAACCCAAATAATAGGAAAATCATTTGTTCAGATGGTATTTTTCTTTTTAACTGCATGTTCATCTGCTAAAATAGTAAAATTGCCTCTAAGAAAGGGGACTTATGATCACTGCCTCACCAACTGCTGAAAGGATTTTTATCCATGGAACACTTGTTCATTTGTGTAAAGTTTTATGGGTTGATCTCTCAGCCTTGTACTTTAAAAAATATTTTCCTAGCCAGAAAATCTTAATCTAGTAACCAGATGTTAACCCCAGTGTCAGTGCTTTTGAAATATGCTACACTAAAAAAAAAAAAAAAAATACAGCAGACTTCCGGTTTTAACTCCCACATCTAGAGAGCTTGGAAATTGTTACTCTCATCCTTAAGACAAGGAAAGAGCTGAACAAATGAAAATCTGTGACTTTTTTTGGACCTAGCAGAGAATTGAGGTTGCAGGGCAAACTGCCACCCTGAAATCTGGAGAGATACGCAAATTTGGAGAAACTGTGCCAAGATCATCTTACCTGGAACAGAAGCCACTGGAGGTGTAATCTGGTAGGCAATGTAAGTGGGGATTTGAAGAATTGCTGAAGGCTAAGTTTGGACAAGGTTGATAGTGAATAACCCCAGAGGGCTGCTGTGTCAGTGAGGCTCCCATATTTTCATGGATTTTAACTGAAGGAATGTCAATAGGTTCTCATAATATTTAGTAGTATTCAAGAAAAATCACCTTGTGTCTTTAGGGTCCAGAAGGGAAAAGAACTATTTTGAATTCTGCCTAGTGTGTTCTCCATGACAAAGGCTTACTCTCCAGTGAACAAGTTCACCAGGCTTTATCTCACATAGGTAGAAGGGCATATATCCAACTCCAGCCCACTCTAACCTTCCTGTCTCACCTAAGGAGGGAAGGGGAAAAAAAAATAGTGAGAAATACTTGTGAAAATCACAGTTGAGGACACAAAAAGACTGAGCTTTAATCATCATATTACAGAATGCTTCTCCTCCTACTTCATACCACTATATTAACAGGACTGTCCTATAGTAAGAGTGGACTAAAGCTGAAACAACTGGAAGAGTGAGAGTCTGTTTAAAAAGAAGTGTCTGAGGAAACCAAAAGACAACAGGGGAGACAAAACATGACCACTGGAGGAAATATTAGCTTCTGATGCCTACAGCTACAGCAAACAGTAAACACAACCTAACCACTAGCCACATAGACATAAAATATCCCACTAACGGCTTATTTGCCTTAGTTCCTTTCACTCAATCAATACACAATATCCAGTTTTCAACAAAAAATGACAAGGCATACTCAAGGGCAAAAGACAGTCTATAGAGAAAAAGCAAGTATCAGAACCAGAATCAGAAACAAGAGATTTTTGGAATTTTTAGACCAGGATTTAAACATAATTATTAAATATAATTAATATGCTAATGTATCTAACGAAAAGAGTAGACAACATGCAATAACAAATTGGTAATATAAGCAGAGAGATGAAAACTCTAAGAAAGAATCGAACAAAAATGTTAGAAATCAAAATCACCATCGTAGAATAGGAGAGTGCTTTCGATGGGCTACCCAACAGACTAGACATGGCTGAAAGAATCAGTGAATGTGAAGCAAGGCCAATAGAAACCTCACAAGCTAAAACAGAAGAAGAAAAAAGAATGAAAACATCGCCTAATATCCAAGAACTGTGGGACATTTTTAAAAGCTGTGGCATAATTGGAATACTAAAAGAAGAAAGAAAGGAGCAGGAGAAATATTTGAAGCAATAGTGGTTGAGAATTTTCCAAAATTAATGACAAATACCAAACAATAGATTCAGGATGCTCAGAGAACACAAAGCAGGATAAACATCAAAAAATCTGTACTTAGGCATATCATATCAAAACTGAATAAAACCAAAGACAAAGAGAAAATCTTGAAAGAAGGGAAAAAACCATTATCTATAGAGGAAGAATATAAGTATTATAGTAAATATCTTATTAGAAACCATGCAGGTGAGAAGGGAGGGGGTGAAATACTCAGTGTTGAAAGGGGGGGAAAACCCACCAAGCTTGAATTCTATATTCAGAGAGATTTATCTTCAAATTGAAGAAAAAGTAAAGACTTTCTCAAACAAATTGAGAAAATTCATCACCATTGGACCTGCCCTACAAGAAATGATAAAAGATGTTTTTCAGAGAGAAGGAAAATGATATGGCTCAGAAATTTGTTACATATAAGAAAAACAGAGAAGAAATGAAGGAAAAGTAAAATCTCTATCTTATTCTTAATTGATCTAATAGATAAATATTTACTCAAAATAATAACTACGTTGTGACTATAACATATGGTAAAGTGAAATTAATGGCAGCAGTCTTATAAATGAAGGGATGGAGGACTCAAGAACACTCTACCATAAGGCATATGCATAACTCTTGAAGCAGTATAATCTTATTTGAAAGTAGACTTAGATTCATTATAAATGTCTATTGCAAACATTAAGGCAACCACTAATTTTTTTTAAAAAGCAGTGCTAAGAGAAGAGAGAAAATAGAATTACATAGAATTCTAAATTTAAGCCAAATCAGGAAGATAAAAGAAGGGGAGGAAAAAAGCAAAAAGAAAGAGCGATGAATAGAATACAGTTACAAACATGGTAGACACTAATCCAGCTATATCAATAATCACTTTAAATGTGAATGGTTGTAATGCACCAATTAAAGACAGGTTGTTAGAGTGGATTAAAACAAAAGACCCTACAATAAATTTTTTGTAAGAAATATTAGTTAAATATAAAGACACAGGTTAACCTATAGATGTGTCATGCTAACATTAATCAAAAGAAAGTTGGGGTTTTCTAGATATAAGATCATACCATCAGCAAAGAGTGATAGTTTGACCTCTTCTGCCCCCATTTGGATGCCCTTGATTTCCTTCTCTTGCCTGATTGCTCCTGCTAGGACTTCCAGTACTGTGTTGAATAGAAGTGGTGACAGAGGGCAACCTTGTCTGGCTCCAGTTCTAAGCGGGAATGCTTTCAGTTTTTCCCTGTTCAGTATGATGTTGGCTGTGGGTTTGTCATACATGGCTTCTATCATTTTTAAGTTGGTCCCGGCTACGCCTCTTTTGTTAAGTGTTCTTATCATACAAGGGTGCTGAATTTTGTTGAATGCTATTTCTGCGTCTATTGAGAGAATCATATGTTTTTGTTTTTACTTCTATTTATGTGGTGAATTACGTTTATAGATTTGTGTATGTTGAACCATCCCTGCATCTCTGGGATGAAGCCCACTTGGTTGTGACGGATTATTTTTTTGATAAGCACCTGAACTTGGTTTGCCAGGATTTTATTGAGAATTTTTGCATCTATATTCATAAGGGATATTGGTCTGTAGTTTTCTTTTTTTGTTGAGTCCTTTCCTGGTTTTGGCATCAGGGTATGTTAGATTCATAAAACGTGTTGGGGAGGATTCCTGCCTTCTTTATGTGGAATAATTTTGGCAGGATAGGCACTAGTTCTTCTTTGTAGTTCTGGTAAAATTTGGGTGTGAAATCATCTGGTCCAGGACTTTAAATCAGGGAAATGCAAATCAAAACCACAATTAGACATCACTTAACTCCAGTGAGAATGGCTTTTATCAAAAAGTCCCAAAACAATAAATGTTGGTGTGAATGCAGAGAAATAGGAACATTCATACACTGCTGGCGGGACTGCAAACTAGTACAACCTCTATGGAAAGTAATATGGAGATACCTCAAAGAGCTACAAGTAGAACTACCATTTGACCTAGCAATCCCATTACCGGGTATCTACCCAAAGGGAAAAAAGACATTCTATAAAAAGACATCTGCACTCAAATGTTTATAGCAGCACAATTCACAATTGCAAAGGTATGGAAACAACCCAAGTGCCCATCAATCCATGAGTGGATTAATAAAATGTGGCATATGTATACCATGGAGTACTACTCAGCCACAAAAAAAAATGGTGATCTAGCACCTCTTGTATTATCCTGAATGGAGCTGGAGCCCATTCTACTAAGTGAAGTATCACAAGAATGGAAAAACAAGAACCACATGTACTTACCATCAAATTGGTATTAATTGATCAATACTTATGTGCACATATGGTAGTAACATTCATCGGGTGTTGGGCAGGTGATAAGGGGGAGTAGGAGATGTATAAACTCACACCTGATGGGTGCAGTGTGCACCGTCTGGGGGATGGACATGCCTGAAGCTCTGACTCTCCCCTATTATGAACATGCCACCTTAGGTTGGTACATTTATTACAGTTAAGGAACAAATGCTGGTACATTATAATTCACTAAAGTCCATAGTCTATTCAGATTTCCTTAGTTTTAACTTAATATCTTTTTCCGTTTGGGGATCCCATCCAGGAAACAGCATTACATTCAGACATCATTTGAACTCACCAGAGTTCAGAGTTGTGTGTCAGATGCTGTGGTACCCTCCAGCCCGACATCCAGCCGGCTTCCTTCCTCACCTGGTGACGGTGTCCTGCGCTGCCCTTGGTGGGCAGTGCCCAGAGCTAGGCGTGGGGCCCTCCGCCGGGCTGTCTCCCATGGGCTGCCCTGAACTCAAAACATGAGTGTTTAAAATCAAACTTAGAAAATATGTCTAAGATAGTAAATTTTATGTTATATGTATTTTACCACAGTTTTTAAAAGCAAAAGTTAAGTGTTCGAAGGCGCACTGCTGAGTAGTACAAAGAAGCAGCTGAGGTTCTTTCCTCCCATCTGCGTTCGCACGCGTCCGTCACGTGCGCGTGCAATGCGTCATGCTGTGTCAGTCGCTGGACCGCTGGGGTGCTCGCTTGTCTTCATTCTCAACACAGGGCTTCGTGTGGAAGATGACTGCTCGAATCCCTTCTAGCTCTGTTCTTCGAGGCATAGGTAGCACTTTTCCCAAGACAACGTGGGCCATGATGGTTTGAGGGAGAAGACTGATTTTTTTGTATGTTTAATTTTGTAACAACTTGGACTTTGGTAATTACACATAGATATTTCAAAAAATCTATTCTTACACAAAATTAGAACTTTTTTTGAAAACTATTCCTGACCAAAGTAGCTTGATGCTGGCGCAGTTGCCATACTTGCATGTAAATTTGCAATAGCCCAATTAATCAAAAATTTTATTGCATTATTCCTTAATATCATTGTCTACAAAAACATCGAGTGTCAATATTAGTGGGAAACACATATTGCTTCAGCAATATAAGGACATCTTTAGGTGTGGTAAAAGTAAAAATTATTTTTTCGCAGTTGGATGTTCATTGGAATTAAGGTAATGGCTCAGTGTTCAATTGAAGGAACAGAATTAAAAACTATAAAAGAAAATCTATGAATCCATCCCTGAATATTATATCTAAAAGGTTATATGCGAAAGTAGGGATCTTTCTAATGTATTTTGGTTCTCTGGGAATAGAGCTTCCTTTTTGATTTTCAAATCTTCAGCTCAAATTTCCCACATCTGGTTTGAGATAAATTTTTAGGAATGTATTATTCACCAAGTGCAGCACTGACTGAATTGACAGACACAATAATACTTCTCTGATTAAGAGACATAAAAAATATGGAGTTTTTGCTTTTATCTGATGACTTTTCATTATAATTTTCCACTTATCAGTTAAAGATGTATTTACCTCATATAGTAGGTAAGCACATTGTAGCTTGTAGTTACTAAAAATAGCCCTATTTTTGTAAGACTTTCTAACTAATAGGATAGGAGAAAGATAAATATACAATCAACACCAATAAATGCCTGCGAATAAAATTGCAAGCATATATGAGGATGGGAGGAACAACGCTATAGAATTGGAAGGAAATGGAGTTATTTGAGAAGACGAGTCTACACATTTTAGTGGAGCATAAGAATGCTGGGAAGTGGGCAGATTAGGCAAAAACTTAGGGATTTAGAGCGGATGATAAAAATCAAATCTTATTAAAGTAGGATGCTCAATTAGGAGTAGAGAGAGACAAGAATGGGTAGCCTCGGTGAACTAATGCTGAAAATGCTAAAGACCATTGTTGAACGAAATTACATATGATGAGGTAGACGAAAGATGCCAGAGATATGAATAGGGACATTATCAAGTAGCAACTGGAAAAGGAATTCAGCAGCACTAAGTTCTATCAAAATTGCTTTCTGCTTCTCTTTCGTAGACTCTTTCTTTTTCCTTACTGCATTTGCCCTGATGGGATTTCTTTCACCTCCTGCACCAGCTGTTTCAGAAGCCTCCCAAATGGATTCTCTTCCAAAAACTTTCTCTTGCTTCAATCCATTTTGAGGGCTATGAGATTAACCTTCCAAAAGCACAGCATTCATAGTGCTAATTTTCTCCTATGAAAGCTTCAGTGGTTCCCTATCTCCCTCAAATATAAAATATTTACTCAAATGCTCAGGAGTTCTCAATTTGTGTCCCAATGTCCTATATTCCATTTTATATTCCTCAAAACCCCCATTAAAACCTATTATTGCTTTACCCTGCCATTATTTCCACTTGGAATAATAATACTTAATATTATGTGTTTGTGCTAAGAATATATTTATTCATTCATTTTTAGTATATTTGCTTATCAAAGTGCAATTGATTCTTCTTTGAGATTCTTCAAAAGTGTAACTTCTTTTATGATGCCTTCTCCATTTTTATACCCAGAAAAAATCCTTTTGATAACACTAAATTTACATTGCTCATATTCCACTTGTCACATGGACATGTGTTTTATGGATGATATTGGAGGACAGAGACTATCCCTGTTCAAATTTGCATCCCCCATGATGCCTAGCATAATACTTAACTGAAATCTCTGTTAACTGCAGTAATGAAATAAATGAACTCTTTCTACAGGTAAGTATTCTATAGAGGGGGTGGCAATGACTGACTGAATAACTGAACAAGGGATAAAGAAAATCCCTGTCAAAATTAAGGAATTGTAATATCAGAAACAAAATGTCCCTCCAATCACAATTTCATCGGTAGCAGCTCTACTTTGATTTTATATTTTTATTTTTTAAATTGATAATTAATGATTGTGTATATTTATGGGGTACAATGTAATGTTTTGATCTATGTATATATTATAAAAAACTTCAGTTAAGCTGATTAACATATCCATCACCTCACCAACTTACCATGTTTTTATGGTCAGAACATTACGAATGTATTTTTTTTAGCAAATTTGAAGAGTACATTATTATTAACTGTGATCACCATGCAGTGCAATAGACCACTAAAACTTATTCCTTCAGTCTAAATGGAACTTTGTACCCTTTGGTCAGTGTCTTCCCTTTACCCTTCCCTCCTCCTTTCCCAGCCCTGGTAACCCTTCCTACTCTGTTTCTGTGAGACTTCCTTTTTTAGATTCCACATATAAGTGAAATCTTGTAGTATTTGTCTTTCTGTGTCTGGCTTATTTCACTTAGCATAATGTCCTCCAGTTTTATCAGTGTTGTGAATGACAGCGTTTCCTTCTTTCTTAAGGCTGAATAGTATTCCATTGTGTATATATACCATATCTTCTTTATCCATTCATCTTTTGATAGACAACTTGGGTTACTTCCCTATCTTGGCTATTGTGAATTATGCTGAAAAATGAATATGGCAGTGCAGACATCTTTTTTTTTTCTTTTTTATTTCAGCATATTATGGGAGTAAAAATGTTTAGGTTAATATTTCCCTTGTCCCACCCGAGTCAGAACTTCAAGCATGTCCATCCCCCAGATGGTGCACACCGCATTCATTAGGTGTGAATATACCTATTGCCTCCTCCCCATTCCCATCTGCCTGACACCCAATGAATGTTACTACTATATGTGCACTTAAGTGTTGATCATTTAAAACCAATTTGATGGTGAGTACATGTGGTGCTTGTTTTTCCCTTCTTGAGAATGACCTTTATCAAAAAGTCCCTAAACAATAAATGTTGGCGTGGATGCGGAGAGATAGAAACACTCATACACTGCTGGTGGGACTGCAAACTAGTACAACCTCTGTGGAAAGCAGATGTCTCTATGACATAACAATTTCAATTCCTTTGGATGTATACCCAGAAGTGGGATACTGGATCATATGGTAATTCTATTTTTAGTTTTTTTTTTAATTTTCCAAAATTGCTGTACTAATCTACATTCCCATCAACAGTATTCAAGGGTTCCCTTTTCTCCACAACCTTGCCAACACTTGTATCATTCATCTTTTATCATAGCCATTCACCATAATCAAGTGGGATTTATCCCGGGAATGCAAAGGATGGCTCAACATATGTAAATCAATAAATAAATCAACAATATACGATATTAACAAAACGAAGGACAAATATCAGATGATCTTTTCAATAGATGCAGAAAAAGCATTTGATAAAATTCAACATCCATTCATGAGGAAAAATTTCAGAAAGTAGGTATAGAAGGAATGTACCTCAACCCAATAAAGGCCATATATGGCAAGCACATACCTAATATAATAGTGAATAGTTGAAAGCCTTTTCTTTAAGATCAGCAATAAGACAAGAATGCCCACTTTTGCCTCTTTTATGCACATAGAATTAGAAGTCCTAGCAAGAGCAATTAGGTAAGAAAAAAAAATAAAAGGGATTCATATAGGAAAGGAAGAAGAAAAACTGTCTCTGTTTGCTGATGACATACATGATCCTATACACACAAAATCCTAAAGAGTCTACCAAAAACCTATTAGAACTGATAAACAAATTCAGCCAAGTTGCAGGTTACAAAATCAACATACAAAAATCAGTAATGTTTCTATGCACTAACAATGAACTATCCAAAAAAGAAATTAAGAAAACAATCTTATTTAAAATAGTAAAAAAAAAAAATGCTTAGGAGTAAATTTAATGAAGGAAATGAGATATCTGTACACTGAAAACTATAAAACATTAATGAAAAAATTGAAGAAGGCACAAATAAATGGAAAGATATCCCCTATTGACTGATTGGAAGAATTAATAATGTTAAAATGTCTGTACTACCCAAAGAAATCTACAAAATCTATCAAAATTCCAATGTAATTTTTCATAGAAATAGAAAAACAATCCTAAAATTCGTATAGAACCAGAAAAGACTCCCAAAAGCCAAAGCAATCTTGAACAAAAGGATCAAAGCTGGCGGCATCATACTTCCCTATTTCAAAATATATTGTAAAGCTATTGTAATTAAAACAGCATTGTACTGGCATAAAACCAGACACATAGACCTACGGAATAGGATAGAAAGCCCAGAAAGAAACCCAAGCATTTATGGTCAATTGATCTTTGACAAAGGTGTAACAGCTCTACTTTGAAAGTGTATTTTATCTTTCAATAACTGAGATCAAAATTTTAAATACAAGATTAATTGTTAATTATATTATTCTATTTTATCATTTTCCCTGAATTTAGTTTTCAAACATATTAACAATATGTTTCTATAATTCAGCAATAATACTTGGGTTTTTATTTTTGTCTTTAACAAAGTTTTCTATCAGAAAAAAATGATTTTAAGAACATTATGAAATATCAATATATATTCCAACCATGAAACCTTTTCTGCTCTGTTAGTTTTGTTCTGGGATTTATAAGTGATAAACTTGATTGACGATCAAAGAGTTAAAAGAAAAATCCTGTAAATCCCTCCAAGAGCACTGTCATATTCAGACTAACTTGTCGTTTCGGTTCCTGCACACACTTTGAAGAGAATCAAATGCACAATGTGATTTGGAAGGAAAAATGGTGTAAATGTACACTCCAGGGGAAATTCTGCTGCAGTCTTATTTCTCCTTGCTCAATTATTTTCTTGTTTATTTATGTCCTATAAATTTATAAAATTCTCAGAAACCATGTGTAATAAATTCTAATTATAGAATAATATGTCATTATGGAAAATATGGTAAACCAAACTGGAATGTTTGCAGATCTGAAGAAAGTTATACTTCACTTTCCTCATGCACTGTTTATGCCTTGTATAATAATGATTTTTGAACATGTTTTTTAGCTCATCTATTTGTCAATTATTTGTTCATTCAGCAAATATTAGTTTTCTTTGTGTGAAGGATATTTTCAAAAAATTTTTTGTATCCCTCACAGACACTAATAATGTGCCTTGCACAAAGTAGAAGTTAATACATGTTGCTTAGCATGTAGGCTAAGTATGATGCAGGTAATTAAGACTTTTTTGAGTAGGTAGTTACAAAACTACTGCTACTGATGACACTAGATGAGAGAGAGATTTATAAAATTTCTGTTTACTCTTCTACTCCACCAGCATTTCACAGACTCCACATCACACAGGTTCCTCCCACTAGAGACACTGGAGGGGTAATGGAGTAGAAGATGTGGCTTCTACTCTAAGAGGTTTACTAACAGTGGGTCATGAAAAGCCAGCCTTGGAAAGGGAATTAACTCGAGAGTTACAAATGGCAAAAAGCCCAGAGACAATGGAAGAGAATTCAAAGCAAAAGTGGGAGCAGAGAGGTTTACCTGTAGAATTGGAGCACATGCCTTGCAACCATTTGTATTGGTCCTGGATATTTGATATTTTTGTGGGTCAGCATGGTTTAAGCCATAAGGTGAGTATGGACACTATAACAATTATCCACATTTACTATTGGATTTTTTCAGGTATGTAATTTGCTAATTTGGCAGACAGATGCCAGTGAATAAAATTTTTAAAAATACTGCTTATACAAAAGTGAGCATAATTATGAAGCTTCTTGATTTGTTCTAAATAAGCTGAAAACAGAGACATAATATATTAATATAATGAGATGAGGACAGAGAATCGTTATGGCAGGCACTACATGAAATTTTTTTCGTTACCACCAGAGCTAGTGGGCCAAGTTTTGTTAAGTTATATTAGATCATCAAGGCAAAAACTATTTTAGGGCTATCCATTTGGACTACACATTTTTCTATAATGATTATTGAAGTTGCTTAAGTGTGTCTCTGAATGAATGTTTCTTTATAAGTGTTTAACTGTCTACTTTAACTTCTTTCACTCTTAAATGTGTTAACAGCATAAGCTGCTGTCTCATTCTTCCTCAGAAATATACTCAAATTCTCTGCACCTCACTTTCTTAATCTATAAAATGGGAGTAATAATAGTGCTTGATCCATGGATTGTTTTGAGGATGTTAAATAAGTTAATATCTGCAAAAGCACTTAAAATAATGTTTATCATGTAAAAAGCAATACATTTTACATCTTATTATAAATGCAAAGCTAAAATTATAACATGTATTTTCATTTCTCCTTATTTTTAATTTTATTACATTTTATTTTTAGTATATTAGAAAATCATGAGTACTCAAGTAAAAAATCCAAACATTACAAATAAAATACACTCTCCCTTGACCACCTCCGCATCCAGTCCTTTTGGTATAACCATTATCAGTTGACTGTATAACTTTTCATGTATTTTTCACTACATATATAATATTATATGTAACATATATATGATTTTAGTATGTAGTATATATAATTTTCAAAATTAGCAGAAATAGAACAAAAACATCTAAAAATTTATTGATAAGAAAATTTAATAGTAAATGATTTACCAGGAAATAAAAAATACTATAATACATAATTTTCTTATATATTTTTACAGAAATATCATATGGTATGTCAGTTTGATTCTATGATATCTATCTTTTGACTCAAAATTTGTGTTGAGATTTTTTTCAAGTCAATATAAAAAGGACTAATTTATTCTTTTCTAATTATTACATATGTTCCATTGTATTGTTTCCTATATAAGAATGTATCACCTCTATTGGGCACTTAGATGGTTTTCTATAGATTATTTTCTATTTTTTCCCACTATAAATAAAGAAGATATAAATACATTTGTAATTGCCAGTGATTTTCCAGGATAGATATGAAAAAGAGGAAAAAAATTATTAATTCAGATACCATGATTTTCAAAAATTTTTAAAAAACACTTCCAAATAACCCTGAAGCAATACCTTAATCAAATTAAATACCCAAACAAGTCCATTAGTGTACTCTTTTGATTCACCCTCTCCAATATTGATGTTATTAAACACAAATTTTTCAGATGGGTAAAAATGTATGGCATTATGGATTTAATTTTAAATTAGCTCAATTACTAGTGAGGTTGGGCATCTTTTAAAATGTTTACCAACTATTTGTATTTCTTTTTTGCCAGTAATATATTCATAGACTATCACTCTTTCTGTTAGAATGCTTATCTTTTCCTTATTGAGTTATAATGTTCTAGATATAATAATGAATTATCTATTTTTTCTTTCTACATTGCAAATTTTTTTTATAAACTGCTGGATTATATGATTAAAGGTATGTTTAGTTTTGTAGGAAACTTCCCAAGGGGCCATGCCATTTGCATTCCCACCAGTAATGAATGAGAGTTCCTGTTGCTCCACATACTCACCAGCACTTGGTGCTGTCAGTGTTCTGGATTTTGTCCATTCTAATTGGTGTTTGTTGGCATCTCATTGTTGCTTTAATTTGTAATTCATTACAAACACATGCTGTTGTGCATCTTTTCATATCCTTATTTGCCATCTGTACGTCTTCTTTGGTTGGGTGTCTATTCAGGTCCTTTGCCTTCTTTTTTATTGGGTTGCTCATTTTCTTATTGTTAAGTTTTAAGATTTTTTGTATGTTTTAGATAGGAGTCCTCTATCACATCTTTTGTATATATTTTTATGTCAGTCTGTGGTTTGTCTTCTGATTCTCTTCACATTGTCTTTTGCGGAGTAGAAGTTTTCGATTTTAATGAAGTCTAGCTTATCAATCATTTATTTCATGGATCGTGCATTTGGTGTTTTATCTAAAAAGTCATTGCCTATTCTAAGGTCATCTAGATTTTCTCCTACCTTATTTGTAGGAGTTTTAGAATTTTGCATTTAGGTCTATGATTCAATTTGAGTTAATTTTTGTGAAGAGTGTAAGGACTGTGCTTGGATTCTTTTTTTTTTTTTTTTATGTGGATGTCCAGTTTTTCAGCACCATTTGTTGAAATGATTACCTTTTTGTCATCGTATTGCCTTTGCTGTTTTGTTAAAGATCAGGTGACTATATTTATGCACATCTATTTCTGGGCTCTCTATTCTGTTTCATTGATCAATTTACCTCTTCTTTTGCAAATACCACACCAGTTTGATTACTATAATTTTACAGTAATTTTAAAGTCAGTCCTCCAATTTTGTTCTTCTCCCTAATATTGTGTTGGCTATTCTTGGACTTTTGCCTCTCCACATTGTGTTGTAAATGGGAGAGTAAGTGCCCTTTGTGGGGTCTTTAAGGATCACTCCAATACAGCCATGAAAATTACACTTGGAGACACATATGTATGAAACATTCGTTGGGAGCATTAGAGAGCTTAGAGGTTTTCACTCTTGCCCCATGAACCTTGCTTTTCCTCCAAGCCCTTGCAGCCTGCTTCAGAGAAAAATGCTGTAACAAGTGTATACCTTATGTTTGTTTATTGTAAATGGTATGATTTCTTTCTACAAAGGGTTTTCTAAACTGAAGAAAGAAATTTGTCTATTGCAGGTACTGTCGAATCCCAGAAATTTCACTGTGAGAAAGTGCGCATTAGGGAGGAGGGGGCCGCACAGTGCGTGAGTTCCTGAGCTCAGAGTAAACCAGGATCTATCTGCTGCTCGCAGTGTCCTGAATCCAGGATGGGGAGCAAATACCCTGCTGGCAAGTTTCCTTCTCATTGTTTTTAAACTCTTGTTGGCCAGCTGAATCCATACATAGATGATAAAACCAAAGGATACTAGCAAAAATCCAACAACCTGAAATCAATGTGCAGAGGGCAGGGAAAGGCAAATACTTTCTCTCAGAAGGTTTAATTTTGCTGTTTAGTCAGCTTTGCATTCACAGTGGCGGTGGTTGTGGCTGTGGTCATCCAACCTTTCAATGGCATCTCCGAAAGTACTTTGACCCTGAGTTGTCGAGAATCTTGGCTTCTATGTCCTCTTATCTTCAAAGACATTTGCACTAAGAATTTCCACCCAAAATTTTGGAATCCTTGTAAACATCTCATCTATTTCCACCCTTTGCTTTGGTAACTTGGAATGTATTTGTGCCAGTAACAATCTCACAAAAATATCATGGAGGAAAATAGGAGATTATTTTCTGTCCAAACTCTGTGTGTTGGAAAGCAGACTGTTCACTCTGACAGCGACCCTGAGTAATGTAATACTCTGATAAAAACTGTCCTCCTGGGAATACTTCAGAAGGATTGTGGCCTTTAAAAACCATAAAACCTGTTTTGCTAAGAGATATACAGACATCATGTTATTTGTATCTGCTCGTGATCAACATCGGACTGGCCACTTCTTGTGAACTGAAGCTCTCCAGTGTCTAAAACCTAACACTGTTACTTAAATGTCAGAAGGTTAAATTTTCTTTTTGTTCCCAAACTATCAGAAATTCAAGGCAGAAATTTTATAAAGGTTTGAAAACAAGAAAACAAAACAAAGAAACATAAACAACAACAGTGGAAAATATGGAACCATTTTCCTATAGTGCTACCTGGTTTGACCTCAGAAGTAAATCTCTTATTTAACCTCTCTTCATTGTTTAAGCTAATAACCTCTTGGCAATACATTCTCCCTTCTTCTTCTTATACTTTTTTAAATCTACCTTTATTTCTGATGGTGTTATAATAAATAAAGGAGAGACACAAATATAATTCAAAGTATTTTTAAAACTTCACTTCTACCACCTTGCTCTCCAGGGTGCAAAAAATCCGTGCAGGTAAAAGTTCATATTTTCAATGCATGTGCTAACATATCATTTATTTTATAAAACAAGACCATACTTACATCTACTGTTCAACAAAAACAGTTTTTTGATTCAATAATATATCTTATATTTTTTCCAGGTGTGCTTATTTGGGTAAAATGAATATAAAGTTTCAACTTGCTCATCTAGAAAATGGAAATCTTATCCATTGTACATAATGGTTAGTGGCTTATGCCTGGTACATAGTAAGTTCTTAAACTTGTTAAGTATAGTTGTTATGATTATTATGGAGGAAAACAGTGAAGTTCAGATGTAATGATGATTAGCTGTCTTCTTTCTGCTGTTCCTTATTTATGTGGTTATATTTTATATAAAATAGGTACAACTTATTTCCATGAAAAGTATTTACTTTTTTACTTTATTTATTTTATCTTATTTTATTTTATATTTATAAATTAAGAGGACACAAGTACAGTTTTGTTACATGGATATATTGTGTAGCAGTAAAGTTTGGGCTTTTAGTATAGTCATCAACTGAACAGTGTACATTATACCCATTACATAATTTCCCATTTTTCACCCTTCAGGGTTTCCAGTGTCTATCATTCTACATTCTATGTCCATGTGTACACATTATTTAGCTCCCACTTATAAGTGAGAACATGTGATGTTTGATTTTCTGTTTTTGAGTTATTTCACTTAAGATAATGGCCTCCAGTTCCATCTATGTTGCTACAAAAGACATGATTTCATTTTTTTCTATGGCTAAATAGTATTCCATGGTATATCTATACCACATTTTCTTTATCTAGTCATCTTCTGATGGACACTTAGGTTGATTTTACATCTTTGCTATTGTGAATAGTGCTATAATAAACATGAGTGGAGATATCTCTTTTTGATATAATGACTTCTTTTCCTTTGGGTAGATACTCAGTAGTGGAATAGCTAGATGGAACAGTAGTTCTATTTTTGGTTCTTTGGGAAATCTCCATATTGTTTTCCACAGAGGTTGTACTAATTTACATTTCCACCAATAGTGTATAAGTATTCCCTTTTTTCTGCATCCTTGCCAACATCTATTATTTTTTTGATTTTTTAACAATAGCCATTCTAGTGTAAGACAGTATTATATTGTGGTTTTAATTTGCATTTCTGTGACTATTAGTGATGTTAAACATTTTTCATATGCTTATAACCCATTTTCATGTATTCTTTTGAAAAATGTCTGTTCATGTCCTTTTCCCATATTTTAATGGGGTTATTTGGAATTTTTGCTGTTGTCAAATTGAGTTCCTTGTAGATTCTGGATATTAGTCCTTTGTTGGATGCATAGTTTGCAAATATTTTCTCCCATTCTGTAGGTTTTCCGTTCACTCTGTTGACTCTGTTGCTGTGTAGAAGCTTTTTAGTTTAATTAACTCACATTTGTCTATTTTTGGTTTTTTTGCATTTGCTTTTGAAATCTTAGTTAAGAATTCTTTGCTTAGGCCAATTTCCAGAAGAGTTTTCCCTATGTTTTCTCTAGAATGCTTATAGTTTCTGGTCTCACATTTAAGTCTTTTACCCATCTTGAGTTAATTTGTATATGTGGCGAGAGATAGAGGTCCAGTTTCATTCCTCTGCATATGACAATCCAATTTTCCCAGCACCATTTGTTGAAAAGTGTGTCCTTGCCTCAGTGTATGTTTTTGTCAATTTTGTCAAAGACAAATTGGCTGTAGGTATGTGGGTTTATTTATCGGTTATTTATTCTGTTCCATTGATCTATGTATCTATTTTTTACTAACGCCATGCTGTTTTAGTTACTACAGCCTCACAGTATACTTTGAAGTCAGGTAATGTAACGTGATGCCTCCAGCTTTGTCCTTTTTGCTTAGGATTGCTTTGGATATTTGGGGTACTTTTTTGGTTACATATGAATTTTTAGAATTGCTTTTGCTAATTTGGTGAAAAATTACATTAGTATTTTGATGGGAATTGCATTGAATCTATAGATTACTTTGAGCAGTGTGGTCATTTTAATTATATGATATGCTATGCTAGGATACAACCATGAGCATGGGATATTTTTCCATTTGTTTCATTACAATTTCTTTCATCAGTCTTTTGTAGTTTTCCTTGTATAGATCTTTCACCTCCTCGGTTAAATGAATTCCTAGGCATTGTTTTTTATAGCTATTGTAAATAGGATTGACTTCTTAATACGGTTCTCAGCTTGGTTAGTGGAGTGCAGAAATGCTACCAATTTTCATGTGCTGATTCTGTATCCTGAAACTTTATTGAATTCATTTATCAAATCTAGGAGTCTTTTGGAGGAGTCTTTAAGGTTTTCTAAGTATATGATCATATTGTCAGCAGAGATAATTTGTCTTCCTCTTTTACAATTTGGATGACTTTTATTTCTTTCTCTTGACTGATTGCTCTGGCTTGGACTTTTAGTACTGTGTTGAATAGGAGTGGTAAAGTGGGCATCCTTGTTTTGTTCCTGTTCGTAAAGGGAATGCTTTCAACTTTTCCCCATTCGGTATGATGTTAGCTGTGGTTTGGTCATATATGGCATTTATTTATTTTATTTTTATTAAATTTTTTTTTTTTGTAGATATGAGGTCTCACTATGTTGCCCAAGCTGGTCTCAAACTCTTGGCCTCAAGCAATCCTCCGGTCTCAGACTTCCAAAATGCTAGGATAACAAGCATAAGCCACCATGCCTGGCTGGCATTTATTATTTTGAGATATGTTTCTTCTCTGCCTAGTTTGTTGAGGGTGTTAATCAGGAAGGGATGCTAAATTTTATCAAATGCTTTTTCTGCATCTATTATGATGATTATATGGTTTTTGTTTTTAATTCTGTTTATGTGATGAATCATATTTATTTATTTTTGTATGTTGAACCATCCTTACAGCCCTGGAATAAAACCCACTTGATTGTGGTGTATTACCTTAGTGATGTGTTTTTGGATTCCATTTCCTGGTATTTTGTAGAGGATTTTCAATCTATATTCATCAGGGATATTGGTCTGTAGTTTTCTTTCTTGCTTGCTTGCTTTTTCTTTTTTTTTTTTTATTTATCCTTTCTTGGTTTTGGTACCAGAGTGATACTGATTTTGTATAATGAGTTAAGGAGGATTCCCTCCTACTTAATTTTTTGAAACAGTTTCAATAGGATTGGTATTAGTTTTTCTCTGTATGTCTGGTAGAATTCATCTGGTCCTATGCTTTTATTGTTGTTCTTGGAAGATTTATTGCTGATTCAATGTCACTACTCATTATTGGTCTGTTCAGGATTTCTGTTTCTTCCTGGTTCAATCTCAGGAGGTTGTATTTTTCCAGGAATTTATCAATTTCCTCTAGGTTTTCTGGTTTGTGAGCATACAGTTGTTCATATTAGCCTCTGATAATCCTTTGTATTGCTGTGATATCAATTGTAATGTCTTCTTTTTCATTTCTGACTGTGTTTATTTGAATCTTTTCTTGGTTAATCTAGCTATCAGTCTATTGATTTTGTTTATCTGTTCAAAGAAATAACTTTATATTTCATTGATATTTTGTTTTGTTTTTGTGGTCTCAATTTCATTTAGTTCTGCTCTTATCTTTGTTATTTCTTTTCCTTTGCTGCTTTGGGTTTGGTTGGTTCTCATTTCTATAGTTTTTCTTGAGATGCCATGATAGGATGTTAATTGTGATTGTTCTATTTTTTTTGATGTAGGCACTTATTTCTATAAATTTCCCTTTTAGCACTGCTTTTGCTGTATCCCAGAGGTTTGAGTATGTTGTATTTACATTTTCATTTGTTTCAGAAATTTTAAAAATTTCTTTCTTACTTTTGTAATTGGCCCAAAGGTTGTTCAGAAGCAGGTTGTTTAATTTCCATGGATTTGTATAGTTTTAGGAGTTCCTCTTGGAATTGATTTCTAGTATTATTCCACTGTGGTCTAAGAAGATACTTGATATGATTTTGACTTTTAAAAAAAGTATTGAGAATTTTTTCAAGAACTAACATATGATCTATCTTGGAAAATTTTCCATGTACTGATTAGAAGAATATGTATTCCGTGGTTGTTTGGTAGAATGTTCTATAAATGTTTATTACGTCCATTTGGTCTAAAGTCAAATTTAAATCCAATGTTTCTTTGTTGATTTTCTGTCTTGATGATCTATCTAGTGCTGTCAGTGGGGTGTTGAATTCCTCCACTATTATTGTATTGTTATCTGTCTCTTTTCTTAGGTCTGGTAATATTTGTTTGATAAATCTAGGTGTTCCTATGTTGGGTACACATATGTTGAGGATTCTTATATTTTCTAGTTGACTTGATCCCTTTATCATTATATAATGATTATATTTGTGTTTCTTTACTACTGTTGATTTAAAGTCTGTTTTATCTGATATAAGTATAGCTACTCCTGCTTGCTTTTGGTTTCCATTTGTGTGGAACATCTTTCTCTACCCCTTTACCTTCAGACTATAAGTGTCTTTGATGGTTAGGTGAGTTTCTTATAAGTAGGATGTAGTTGGATCATGAATGTTTATCCATTCCACCAATCTGTGACTTTTAAGTGGAGCATTTAATCCATTTATGTTCAAGGTTAATATTGTATGTGAGGTTTTGTTCTTGTCATAATGTTAATTGTTTTGTAGTTACATTACAGTGTCATTTGTGTAATTGTTTTATAAGACCTATGACTTTTATACTTTTTATACAAAAAATCCTATGTTTTTATAATGATGAGTATCAATCTTCTGTTTCCATGTTTAAAACTTCCTTGAGCATTTCGTGTAGGGTCATTCTAGTAGTGACAGATTCCCTCAGTGTTTGCTTCTCTGGGAAAGATTTTATTTTGTCCTTCATTTATGAAGTTTATTGTAGCAGGATATAAAATTCATTGTTGACAATTTTTTTCTTTAAGAACTGTGAAAATAGGATCCCAATCTCCTCTTTCTTGTAAAGT
>CAUYSK010111987.1:0-43652 GCA_963575035.1 Avahi laniger
TAGCTATCCAGTTTTCCCAGCTCCATTTATTGAAAAGAGATTCTTTTCCCCAGTGTATGTTTTTGTCATCTTTGTCAAAGATTAGATTACCATATGCAGATGGTTTCATCTCTGGATTCTCAGTCCTGTTCCAGAGGTCAATGTCTCTGTTCTTGTGCCAATACCAAGCTGTTTTAGTTACAATAGCCTGGTAGTACAGCTTGAATTCTGGTAGACTGATACCTCCCAGTTTGTTCTTTTTACTTAAGATTGCTTTGGCTATACGAGGTCTTTTCTGGTTCCATACAGAGTATAGAATTATTTTTTCCAGATTTGTAAAGAATGATAATGGGATTTTGATAGGGATTCCATTAATTCTGTAGATCACTCTAGGCCTGAACGCGCCCGATCTCGTCTGATCTCGGAAGCTAAGCAGGGTCAGGCCTTGTTAGTACTTGAATGGGAGCAAGCTCTATCTTGTTCACAGATGTATTTAAAGAGCCTAGCATAATACCTGACTGATAAAGTGTCTTTATTCAATAGTTTAAGTAAGTAAATTTAATAAACTCAACATAAAAAAAGCAACAAAAATGATCCTAAATGTTAAAACAATAAAACCATGTCAATTAAGGTCACGTAGCAGACAAAGATGACCACTATCCGTATTATTTTTCAATAATATTTTATGAGATCTAGCAAATACAATAAAATAAAAATTTTGCTGCATAAATACAATACTTTTACAAATACTAAGGACAGTCTTAACTGGAGCATGCCAGAGTTTTTTTTCTAGTCCTAATGTTCTCTCAGTTTTCATTAGGAATTGCTGCTCAATCTGACCACACGTCCTTTTAGAATCTTTAAGGAAAGGAGTAAAATATATATATATTATATATATGTTTAGCTTGTTGATGAATCAGTAATATTGATAACAATTCCTGATATTTACCCAGGCCTGCTATTTTTAAATAAAACCCATTTGATCATAGCACAGTTTCATTTGTCACTTGCTGGATTCTATATGCTAACAGTGTATTTATAACACAATATTAGTGCATATATTCATACTAATACTGGTCTTTCATTTCTTTTCTTTATACTACCTATTTCAACCTTTATTATGAATTTTCATTTTAATTTAATAAAATGAATTGAGGAGACCAGTAATTTTCTAGTGGAATCATCTCTTTTTTAAGAATGAGATAAAACTCAATTTTACCCCTAAGTTCCTGATGCTTTATTGAAGGTTGAGCTTTTGCCAATTGATCAATTGCAAAGTTTAATTTAACCTGTTTAATGGATCTTAAACTACTCATTTGGTGACATAACAATAAAAAAACAAGGGAAAACATTGCTTGAATCAACAATGAAATCATCTTGGAATTAAAAAAAATGCTGGAATAGTATTTGCATAGCCATGTGAACTATCTAACAAGGTATTTTACTTGAGTTAAAGTTTCACTTGTAGAGGGGTATGATTCTTCCTGTACTTTTGTTACATAAAAATCTTGTTTTAATGGGGTTTTTGAAAATGATGGCATTATTTTCATCATAATTTTGAATATTATAGTAAAATTTGATCAATTGTTTTGACATTCTTGCCTCACTGAGGTAAATGGCTCTTACCATCTTGAAATTCAGTGATTTATTATTGTTATTATATTCTGATTAGTAGGGCTGAGATTTGTTATTACTAGAGCTGAGATTTATCAGAGCTGGGAGCTGAACCTACGTACTTAATTGCAGTAAATGTGTGCCAAAATGTAAAGACGACTGCATACTTGTATACCATTTTAGGCTGAAACTTTAGAAATTCTGATATATAAAATTTTTAATAGTTCTTTATTTCAATATATAGCAAGATAGACATTTTTCTGTCACTTTTCATTTTAAAATGGCATAAAATTTAGACTACAAATACCTATAAAATATTCCCGTTGACTATGTATCTATGTATCCATATTTATATAATGTTTTTATGAATTACAATGCAGGAAAGATAATGAAATGAATGAATGCATAAAATGCATGCTCAGGTCTGTCATATTACCTTTCTTGAGCTATATCCACCATAATCCTACTCACTGTACTTGATGTGCTATATTCCTAGATTTCCTAGCATTGTTCTATATCCTATGGTTGCAGCAATTCAGGTTGAGAGCTGATGTGTCTCAATCAGACCAAGTTCTCCCTTTTTTTGTGTTGTTTCCTCCACATTCCAAATCATATTTGACTTTGCACAGTTGATTCACCCACTACTTCCAAAAGTGACCTGATAAGGTTTCCTTAGATATAGTTCTATACTCTGTTTTCCAGGTAGATAATTTCTTCTGTTACACTTGATTTACTATCCAATGCAACATCATCAGTTCTTGTGGATATTACAGATTATTTCCTTGGTTCAGATGTTTCTCTCCTGACCTGAAAACCAGCAGCTATGAAAGGGTGCTGTCTCCCTCACGCTGCCACCCCTGGAGACGCCTCTGTAAACCTGAATGTGCGAGTAGATACACGATAGCAAGAGGACCCCTAAGCCCAGTATGAAAGCTGTTAAGTTGAACTTTTATCCCAAACTGTCACCCGATAATACATGTGACAAGTTAAGTTCTTATTTTTCCTCAATTCATAAGCTGGTGAATAAAATATGCTTCGTTTATGTGTTCCCCACATGTAGTCACTATTTTAGGATAAATCGTAAAGCATGCTATAATTTCTAGGTTAGCCTAGTTATTTTGTCTGTAAAGTGACCTATTTCAAAATCAGTCCTGAAAATCATGTTTAAGATCCTTTTTAGCCATAATCCAGAACTTTAAGGAAACAATTTCCTGCACTTAACAAGGTGTCAGGTGGGATGAATCTGACGTTAGATAAAATTCAAGGTGACTGTTTTCCGTCATTGTCATCAGTGGGCAGCAATACCTACCTTCCTCTCTCAAGATCTAAGTCTTACTTCATTGTCCCCAAACCATACAAGGCTAGTAACTATGATCCTCACAAGCTAATCTCCCTGCCTGTGCTGTCTCTGAAGGTGTGTGTGTTTGTGTCTGTGTGTGTTTCCTGATGTGTGCTTAAAATATGCCAGAGCAAAGCAGCGGTGCCCCCTTTCCATCAATTACAAACAACCTCCACTGTGGGCATTCTTGGCTTCATATACCAGAGCAGTAGCAGGTAGCTAAATCCCTCTTTAGAATCTCGTGTAAGATAGAATGGCCTCCAAGGGGAGCACAAAGGGCAAAGAATAAAAAAGTTTTATGACTTTTTCTTCTTAATAGATGAGTGGAACTTAAGAGCATTCAGTCTATGAACTGAGTTGTTAGATTTGCAGTAGTTTTAATATTAGATTAAACCCATAAATATCTATTTTAATTCCATTTCCCTTTTCCATTCTTACTGATTGTCATCATTTGTCAACCTTTGCCCCTTTGATGGGCTAATCACCTAGGACAGTTTGGGAGAGTAACTATGCTAATACTTTATCTGATTAAAACATTTGAATTATAAAATGTGAATGGAAATGAAAAGACAACTAACTGGATTTATTGGTGCAGATTTCTGATTTGGCAGGAAGAGTCTATTTATTACTATTCATGATATAGAACCTATCAAATATATTTTCTAATGTAGCAGTATCGGGCTGATGAAATAGGCATTCAAAGCATAGGAGAAAACCTGAGGGGGAAAAAAAAAACCACAACACACTGTCTCAGTGCTGCTCACTAAAGAGACTAATAATCCTGCATTCATTAGGAACTGTGTGTACGTCAAAGACTTGAAATCATGATCGCACAGAGAGATACTTGTATGTGACCTTTAACTTTTAGAAAAAATCACCATTCTCTAGGGTGAGATTTTATAATTTTTTAAAGTTTTTATGTTTCTCAGTTATACTTGAAAAAAGCTTTGAGATTGAAGCACAAATTTAAAACTTTAAAAGTAGAGCAATTGTCCATTGCCTGTTTCTTAGGCAATCATGTTTAACTTATAAATGTCACATTTATTCTCATATTTACTTTTAAGATGTTCATATGGTTATGTTTTTATTATTAACACTAGGTGTTATCTGCTGTACACTTACTATAGAATATGGGTATTTAGCTATTTAATCCCACTGCCTCATATATTTTATTTTCTCAGAAATCTCCAATAAAGTTATATAATATTGATTATATCAATATTGTCCATATAATATAATTTCAGTACAAATAAATAAGCTAAGTTTGTATACTACACCAGGAAAAAAAAAAGAAAAAATATAAGGACTTTCAGTGGAATTGTCTTAAATCTGTAGAAAAATAGAACAGAATTGATATCTTACAGTATTATGTTTAGCACTCCATGACATAAAATATCCTTCTTTTTAAAAACACACTTTATATTTGTTTGTTGATATTAAACCAAAACCAACTCATCTTTGTATATTAACTTTGCATCTATGCCATTCCATATTAAGCTCACTTTAATAACTTACTTTATAATATTTCATGTAATAATGTCTATACGTTCTTAAGGATTTTTCATGTTTAAAATCATGTAATCTCTGCTTAATGACAGTTTCATTTCTTTTTCCAATTTTTATGCATGTTATCATTTCTTTTCTTGTCATATTGCACAAAGACCTGAAAAAAATATAAGAATAAAAAGGATAGTGGACATTTTTTCTCATTTCTGGTCTCAGAAATGTTTCCATAATTCACCATAATTTTTTTGTACATACTCTTTGTTTATTCATTTTTTTTGGTATAAGGTGTATGTTGAGTTACTGTACATTAACTCAGTGTATCCTTTATATAATAATATGAAGGATAACCATTTGTATACTCAATTTTCTAAGAGTTTTTATCAAGTATTTCTTTGTAGCTATCAAAATGATTATATAATTTTCTACTTTTTTCTATTTTTAGTATAAAATACATTGCTTTTTTTCATTGTTTTTAATATTCTATGTTGTTTATATCTACCAATATGGAAATATTGACATATAATAAACTGCACATAAAGTATACAGTTTGATTAATTTGGACATATGCATATACTTACGCAGTCACCCACACAATGCAGTGAATAGAATACTCACTAACCCCAAAATTTGATCCTGCTACCACGTAATCCCTGCCTTGCCATCTCCCTTTTCCCCATTCCCTAGACAACTACTAATCTGCTTTGTGGCAATATACTTTGTTTGCATTTTCTATAATTTTACCTAAATGTAATCTTATAATAGGTATAGTATGTTCTCTGGCTTCTTTCACTCAATTTAATTATTTGATATTCTTTCACCTCATAGCAGTTATCAACAGTTCATGAATTTTCCTTATTATTGCTGAGTCATATTCCATTGTGAGTATCTACCCCAATTTGTTTACCCGTTCACTTTTTGATGGACATTTAGGTTTCTACTTTTTGAGAATTACAAAGACAGCTGCTATGAGAATTCATAAAATATGTTGGTATGAACATTTGCTTTCATTTCTCTTGGGTAAATGTCTTAAAATGGATTTACTGGGTCATGTGACATGGGGACATTTCAATTTATGAAATGGCTGAATTATTTTTCAAAATTATTGCTCCATTTTTCATTTCTATTAGTAGTCTCTGAGAGTTCCAGTTTCTACACAGCATTACCTGTGCTTGGTATCTCAGGTACTTATAATTTAGACATTCTAGCATATTTACATTGATATCTCACTATGATTTTCATTTATATTTCCCTAATTACTAATATTTTCATGTACTCATTTACCATCAATATAAGTTCTTTTGGGACATACCTGCTTAAGAATATTTGTATTATTACTGGGTTTTGAGGATTCTTTTATATTCTGAGTATATGTCATTTATCAGGTAAAGATTTATAAATATTTTCTCACAGATCAATGCTCTTTTAAAAGTGTCTTTCATAGAATAGAATAGTTAAATTGTGGTGAATTTCAAATTAAAAAGTTTTTTTTTACCCCAGTGTCACAAAGGTTTCCTCTAAAATTTACTTCTAGAAGCGTTGTAATTTTAGGCTTTACATTTAGGTCTCTGATTCACTTTGAGGTTATATTAGTACGTGGTGTGAGGTATAGATCAAAGCTCTTTTTTTTTTCTAATGAGGATATCCAATTATCCATACAATTTATTGGAAAAATTTTACTTTGTCCACTCCTTTGCACCTTTGTTGAAAATTAGTTGTTCATTTTTGTTTGTGTCTATATCTGGACACTTATTTTATCTATTTGTGTATCCTTTTAGGCAATATCACATAGTCTTGATCACTATAGTCTTGTAATATCTCTTGAAATAAAGTAGTGTTGGTTTAATAGCTTTGCTCTGATTTTTCAAAATTGATTTGGTTATTCTAGATTCTTTTAATTTCCATATGAATTTTAGAATTAATTTGTCAATTTCTGTAGAAAGGTCTACTGGGATTTCTATTGGCATTGCATTTAATCAACATGTCCATTAGGAAAGACATGTCATCTTAACAATATTGAGTTTCCTGACTCATATATTTAGATTTTTAAAACTTACTTTTAGCAGTGTTTGCAGATTTCAGTGTACGGAGCTCTAAAAACTTTTGCTAGATTGATACACAAACATTTCATATTTTTGGTGCTTTTATAAGTGTTATTATTTTCAAAATTAGCAATTCTGATTGCTACTATACAGAAATATTGTTATTTTTATATTTATCTTATGTCCTGCAACCTTGCTGAAAATAACTATTATCACTTATTGGATCTAATACCTTTTTAAAAATTTTTTCATTGAATTCCACTGCATTTTATTTGTAAACCATCATGCCATCTGCAGGTAAACACACTTTGCTTCTTTCTTTCAAATCTGGGTACCTAGTTTTTTTCTTCCATATATCCCTGCTTAGTACTTCCATTGAAATGCTGACTAGAAGTGGATAGTACAGATATTTTTTAAAAATTTTTTTCTGAGCTTATGACCTGTAGGCTTCAGTCTTTCATCATTTAGTAATGATGTTACCTGTAGAATTTTCACAGGTTCCTTTGTCAGTTTTAGGAGTCCTGTTATTACTTTACTCAAAGTGTACATCAGATCTGGGTTTGGGATATTGCCAAATGTTTTTTGTTGAATCAACTTAGTTTTATAATATGGCTAATTACGCTGATTGATTTTCTAATGCTAAACCAACCCTGTATTCCTGGATTAAACTCCAGTAGATCATTATGCATTTATTATCTTTTTAATGTATTCTTGGATTTTATTTGTTAGAAAATTATAATAATGCTTGTATATGTCCTTTATCCTTGGTTGCTCTTCAGAGGTTCACATTTTTGATCTTTAGTTTGCAAAATTTTAGGCATGTTGTGTCTTGGTGTAGATTTCTTTGGCAGGATTCTTAGGGAATTCTTTAAGCTTCTGAAATATGGGGGCTCATGTCTGTTCCCAGTTTGAGAAGTTTTCAGACAGTATTTGTTTAAATGCTCTTTCAGAACCACTCTTCTTTCTCCTCTCCTCTCCTCTGTGACTCAGATGGTATGGACTTTATATATTTTGTTACCATCCTATGGGTTATGGAGGCTTTTTTTTTTTTTTTGGTCTATATTCTATCTGTTGTTCAAATTGGGTAAATTCTATTGTTCTGTCCTTATCTTCGTTAACTCTATTCTCTGCCATCTTCACTCTGTCATTGGGCTAATCCAGAAAGGTTTTTTAAAAATTTATTATATTTTTTACCTCTATAATTTCCATTTAGATCTTCCATATAACTTATTTCTTTGATAAAAGTTCATAATTTTTCATCTAATTCAAAAGAATTTTTAATTTCTTACTGAAATATTTTCATTAAAGTTGCTTCAAAATCCATGTTGGATAATTCCAATATGTGATTTATCTCATTGGTATTAGTTGATCATCTTTTCTCTTTGAAATTGTGCCTTTCCTGGTTCTTAGTATGGCATGTAATTTTTATTGTATCCTGGCCATTTTGTTTATTATGTTAGGTGACTCCAGTATTATTTAAGATTTTTTAAAGCAGAAATTTACTGTTTAGCACAGAGGTTTGTGGGCTGTGGTTCCATTTACAAATATGTTTCAGAGCCTGTTTGGTACTGCTTTGGTCTGATAGATTTATCTTATCTCACTGGGGTGCCCACTGTTCCCTGCTGGTGTTATTTGAAAAGATGAAAATTGCTTTCCCAGATTGGACCCTCTGGTGCTACTAATTAGGTGAAGGGATGTTTTATCAGTTGTGACTGAGAGCATTTACAAATTAGTTCTTTTGGAGGGTTACCCCTGCCTGTGGAGAAAGTAGGATGGTGGGAATTTGGGGTGCCATTTCTTTTGTTGCACTCTCTCCCAGTGTGGGGTCTCCAGGTGGGGGAGGGTAGTGGGTAGTCTTAGGCCCTTAAAGACAAAGTGGCTTCCCTCACTGAGCACTTATGAGGAGACACCCCTGCATATTCCCAGTCACACATGCCCCTGCCAGGGGAAGAGAATTCTCAGGCCCAGTAGGAAGAAGAGCACTTCTGTTGGCTGCTTATTGTCATCAGAGCTTCTGATCAGTCCCCTTCACTGGTTCTTGTGGACTTGCCTGGTGTAGGTGGGATTCCCATTCAGTTTGGAAGTGGCAGGAGCCTAGGCTGCCTTTTGTTTATATGCTGGGGGTCAGAAAATGCCAGGCCTGGTAAGTAAGTGTTCCTGTGTTAGGTGGGAGCATGTGAGACACACAGTTTCTGTGCTGTTCCTCCAGTCCTGAGACACCTAATCGGTTCTTTTTATTTCTGCCTTTCAGAGTTCTCTTGTGGTTATCTCTTGCATGTTTTTCAGTGTTCATAGTTATATGTCCTGAGGAGGAGCAGAGGGAGATGAGTTCATGCCATCTTGGCAGGACCAGAAATCATTCCAGACCGTTCTGATTTAGCCAGCTCTTAATGACTTGAGGTTGAGCAATTTTTCTATTTATTTCTTAACAACTTATATTTCTATGTTTATTAACTGCTTCTTCATTAATTATTCTTAATTATCTCCTTAGTTTACATGAAAGTTTAAAATTATAAACATATTTATAACTTTTCCAGGTATATTTGCTATAAACAAGTCCCCAGCTTCTTAGTCTTTTTTAAATTTTGTTTTAAATTTACATTTTACATTACTTACATTTTTCTTTATATGATTTATAGAGAAATTGGCATTATTTTAGCTGGTAGAACTAAGACCTACTAATTGTATAATTTAAAAAGTGTTGAGAGTTACTAATAATAACAGATTTTTATCATCATATAATAACTCCTGATATTGATAACAGGTTTGCAGGAAAAGGAAAAGGAAATATTTAATGATGAATTAGGACAGTAATACCTATTTATTTTTTGTAAAAGTGTTTGAGTGAATTGAGTCAGTTTTGTTCAATTTGGATTAGTGCTCTGGTCACTATCTGCAGAATCATTTTTTTAAGAATCATTTTTTCTTATACCTTAGCCCATTGTATGATGCATAATAGCTATTCCAAAGCTTAGCCCATCTTATGTTGTACAACAGATGCTCAAGAAATATTTATTAATAAATACAGTGGCTTGAAAATTACATCTGTCTTTCTATAGACTTCAGGGTCCCTCACAGTGCCCAACACAGACCATAAGCACAGGAAGAGCTCAATAAATGGGAACGGAAGGCACACACTGTGGATGACCCACAGAATGGTGGGAAGGATGAGCACTGGCGGCTGTATTGCTGCAGTGCTAAATAATTTACTCCCTCTGTCTTTTAAAATGTTTCTGGCCACTAGGGAAAAATGGAAGGTGGAAAAGACAACCAATAATTTCAAGGCTTTACAGTCATATAAAAATTATGAACATAATTGCATTATTTTTATTTTTATTTTTTTTTATTTTTAGGTTCAAGTTCTTCGGAATGCTGGAGAAGAAGTGACCCTAACAGTGTCATTTTTAAAAAGAGCACCTGCTTTCCTCAAACTCCCATTGAATGAAGATTGTGCATGTAAGAATGGATAAAGGGTTCACATCATCATATTTATATTCTAAACTATTTTTTCTGACAGTAATTGGTGATTTCTTCTTAAAGTTAAGATTCCTGCCTGAATACCAACATTTTTATATCACAAAGTATCCTACTAACCTTACTGAAAAGGGAGCAGGTGTAATTTTTGTTGCATAATGTATTCACATTATAGTTCTTTTCCATCCTGTAACTGGAGGAGTATTATTTGTTTTAAAAATGGGCATCACATCAAATATCATATATGTATTATGTATATCTATTAAGTTTCGTTCAGAATATTTGGCAAATATATTTTCTCTAACCAGAAAACGACATGCCCTAATTGGATTACTGGCCTTGCCAAACAAGGATTTGCACTTAAGTTGTTCTGAGGAGAGTAGGAAGATTGAAGAAAGTATTTGCCTTTGTGGAAATGTATTAATTCACATAAGAGCTGCTTAAAAAAAATTTTATCAATTTTATTTCAGTGTTAGTTTTTCTAAAATAAAATGTGTATTATATAATACTTTTGCTAAAAAGCTAAGCAAGAATATAGTTTAACTGAGGAATAGTTTACGTGCAGTGAAATACAAAGATCTTAAATGTGCAGTTGGATAAGTTCTGCAAGGCACACATTGGCTTATTCATATTCTTTTCAGTCATGGAACAGTTCCTCTGCGCCCCTTCCCAGGAAAATATGGCCCTAGAAACAATCACTGACAATTTCTCAGCAGTATATATTATTTTGTCTCTTCTAGAATGGAATATATAGAATGGAATTATACTGTATTTAACTTTTTATATTTGACTTCTTTCATTAGGAATAATTTCTTTTTGATTCGCTTATGCTATATATTTTAGCAGTTTGTTCACTTATATTGTTCTGTAATGTTCCATTGTATGAATATACTAAACTTATTAATGCATTATCCTGTTGTGATACCAGAGATGTTTCTAGTATTTTGTTATTATAAATAAAGCTGCTATAAACATTCTTGTACAAGGCTTTTGGCAGTTTTATAATTTTACTTCATTGCAATAAATACCAAAGTAGAACTGAGGAGTGACTAGATAGACATATAATTAACTTGTTAATAAATTGCCAAACTTATTTCCAAACTTATTACCACTTATTTTATTGTGGTAAATAACACTTAACATAAAATTTACCACTATAACCATTTTAAGTGTACAGTACAGTAGTGTTAACTCTATGCACATTGTTGTGCAACAGATCTCCAGAAATTCTTGATCTTGCAAAACTGAAATTCTATACTCCTTAAAATACTACCCATTTCCCAATACCCTGAACCTCTGGAAAATACCACTTTATTCTCTCCTTATAAGAATTTAACTAGTTTAGATATCTCACACAAGTGGCATAATACAGTATTTGTCTTTTTATGACTAGCTTATTTCACTTAGCTTAATGTCCTCAACACTCATCCACATTGTAGCAAATGACAGAAATTTGTTCCTTTTTAAGGCTGAATAATATTCCCTTGTATGTGTATATCACATTCTGTTAACCATTCATCAATCAATGAATATGTAGGTTGGTTCCACCTTTTGGCTATTGTGAATAAATCTTCAATGAATATCTTTCACAACCTGCTTTCAATTATTTTATTATTTTGGATATATACGCAGAAGTGGGATTGCTGGATCAGAAGGTTATTCCATTTTTTTAAATTTTTTCAATAGTGGACATGCTGTTTTCCATAGGAGCTGCACCATTTTAAATCCCCAGCAACAATGTCAACGGTTCCAATTTATCCACATCCTCTCCAACACTTGCGATTTTCTGTTTTTTGTTTTGCTTTGTTTTGATGATGGCTGTGCTAATTGTCATGAGGTGATATCTCATTGCGGTTTTGATTTGAATTTCCCTGATAGTTAGTGATGTTGAGCATCTTTTCAAATGCTTTTTGGCCATTTATGTAACTTCTTTAAGAAATGCTTATTGAAGTCCTTTGTCTATTTTTTAATCTGGGCATTTGTTTTGTTTTTATGGTTGTAAGAATTATTTATGTATTCTGGGCTGGGCACTGTGGCTCACGCCTGTAATCCTAGCATTCTGGGCGGCCGAGGCGGGTGGATCGTTTGAGCTCAGGAGTTCAAGACCAGCCTGAGCAAGAGTGAGACCCTGTCTCTACTAAAATAAATAGAAAGAAATTATCTGGACAACTAAAAATATATGGAAAAATTAGCCAGGCATGGTGGCGCATGCGTATAGTCCCAGCTACTCGGGAGGCTGAGGCAGTAGGATTGCTTGGGCCCAGGAGTTTGAGGTTGCTGTGACCCAGGCTAATGCCACGGCACTCACTCTAGCCAAGACAACAGAGTGAGAGTCTGTCTCAAAAAAAAAAAAAAAAAAGAATTCTTTATATATTCTGGATATTAACTCACTCTCAGACATATGGTTTGCAAATGTTTTCTCCCATTTCATAGGTTACATTTTCACTCTGTTGATTGCTTTCTTTGATTCACAAAATTTTTAATTCTTCCAGTCACCTTTGTCTATTTTGCTTTTGTTGCCTGTGTTTTTGGTGTCATATCCAGGAAATCATTGCCAAATCCAATGTTATAAAAATTTGTCCAAAATTTTCTTTTAGGAATATTATAGCTTCAAGTCTAATGTTTAAGTCTTTAATCTGTTTTGAGTCAATTTTTATATATAGTATAAGGTAAGTGACCAAAATTATTCTTTTGCATGTGAATACTCAATTTCCCCAACATAATTTGTTGAAGAGACAATTCATTTCTTATTGTGTGGTTTTGACATCGTTGTTGAAGATCATTCGATCATATATTGAGGGTTAATTTCTGGGCTCTCATTTTGTTCTCTTGGTCCATATGTCTGCCTCAATGCCAGTACCACAGTTTTCAATACCGTAGCTTTGGAATATATTTTGAGATCAGAAAATATAAAGCCTCCAGTTTGCTTTTCTTTCTCAAGAATGTTTTGGCTATTCAAGATCATTTGAGGTTCCTTAGCAGCTTTAGCATTTTTTTTTTTCTGTCTCTGAAACATAATGCCATTGGTATAACGGTAGAAATTGCATTGAGCCTAGAGATTGTATTGGCTGGTATGGACATTGTAACATGATTAATCCTTCTAATCCATCAACATGGGATGCCTTTCCATTTACTTGTGTCGTGTTTAATGTCTCAATAATGCTTTGTAGTTTTTAGTGTACAAAACTTTCACCTCCTTGGTTTAGATTATTTCTAATTGTATTATTATTTTTGATGCTATTGTAAATGGGATTGTTTCTTTAATTCCCTATTTTGATTGTTAATTCTTAGTGAATAGAAACACAACTGATTTTGTATGTTAATTATCTATTCTGCAACTTTCTTAAATTTATTAGTTTCAACATTTTTTTTGGAATCTTTAGGGTTTTCTACATATTAATATCAGGTCATATCATCTGCAAACAGATAATTTTATTTCTTCCTTTGAATTTGGATGAGTTTTATTTCTTATTCTTGCCTAATTGCTCTGGGTAGGACTTCAGATACTATGTTAAATAGAAGAGCCGAGAGTGGACATCCTTGCATTGTTCCTAATCTTAGAGGGAAAGATTTCAATTTTCCATCATTCAGTATAAGGTTAGCTGTGAAGTTTTTATATATGGGCTTTATTATGTTAAGGTAATTTCCTTCTATTCCTAGGTTATGAAGTTTATTTTAATTGTGAAAGGGTATTGAATTTTTTCAAATGCCCTTTTCTGCATCAATTGAGGTGATTATATGATCTTTTTTCTTCATTCTGTTAGTGTGATGTATTACCTGGATAGATTTTTTTTTTTTATGTTGAATCATCCTTGCATTTCAGAAATTGATCACACTTGCTTATGGTTTTTATGTGTTGTTGAACTCAGTTTTTTAGTATTTCATTGAGGATTTTTGCATCAGTATGCGTCAGATACATTGGTCTGTAGTTGTCCTTTTTACAGTATCTTTGTCTGATTTTAGTGTCAGGGTAATGCTGGCCTTGAGTTTGAAAGTGCTCCCTCTTCAATTATTTTGGAAGAATTTGAAAAGGATTAGTACTAACTATTCTTTACATTTTTGGTAGCGTTCTCCAGTTGAGCCCTCTGGTCTTATTTTCTGTTTTTTTTCAGAGATATTTGATTTCTAATTAAATTTCCTTACTAGTTATATATCTGTTTACAGTTTCTACTTCTTTTTGATCAGTATTGGCCAATTGTATATTTCAAGAACCTTATCCATTTTTTTGTAGGTTATCCTGTTTGTTGACATATAATTGAACATATTAGGCTCTTATGATACCTTTTAATTTTGTAGCATCAGTTGTAATGTCTACTCTTTTATTTCTAATTTTTATTTGAGTACTCTTTTTTCTTAGTCTTCCTAAGGTTTTGTCAATATCATTGTTTTTTAAGTAAAAAAACTCGGTTTAGTTGATTCTCTATATTGTTTTTCTGTTTTCAACTTCATTTATTTCTGCTCTAATCTTTATTATTTCCTTCCTCCTGCTAACTTTGGTTTAGCTTTTTTTTTTCTAGTTTGTGGAGGCTAAAAGTTAGTTTGCAATTTGAGATTTTTCTTTTATAATATAGTGCTTTAAAATACACATGCTTACTATTAAAAATTCCCCTTTTAGTAATGTTTTTGCTGCATTCCATAAATTTTGGTATGCTATGTTTCATTTTCATTTGTATCAAGATATTTTTTATTTTTTATTATTTCTTTTATTTTTATGGATTTAGGGAGTACAAGTGCAGTTTTGTTATATGAATGTATTGCATAGTGGTAAGGCTGTGCTTTTAGTATGCCCATCACCCAAATAGTGTACATTGTGCACAATAGGTAATTTTTCATTCCTTACTTTCCTCCCCCATCCTACCTTTTGTGATAACATGCAGTATTTGATTTTCCATTGTTAATTCCCTTAGGATAATGGCCTCCAGGTCCAAATGTGTTGCTACCAAAAAAACATCAATTTATTTTTATTTATGTCTGAGTAGTATTCCATAGCATATATATATATGATATATATATATATATCTATATATATATATCACATTTTCTTCATCCAGTCATCCAGTGATCAACACTTAGGTTGATTCCATGACTTAGATACTATGAATTGTGCTGCAATAAACATTTGAGTGCAAATGTATTTTTTATATTAATATAATGATATCTTTTCATTTGGATAGATACCCAGTAGTGGGATTGCTGGATCAAATGGTAGTTCTCTCTTTATTTTTTTGATAAATCTCCATACTGTTTTCCATAGAGGTTATATTAATTTATTTTCCCACCAACAGTGTATAAGCATTCCCTTTTCTCTGCAGCCTCACCAACATCTATAGTTTTTTTTCATTTTTTAGTAATGACCATTCTGATTAATATAAGATGGTATCTCATTGTAGTTTTAAATTTTATTTATCTTGGTGTTTAGTGATATTGAGCATTTTTTCATGTTTGTTGGCTGATTGTATATCTTCTTTTAAAAAATGTCTGTTTATGTTCTTTTCCCACCTTTTAATGGGGTACTTATTTTTTTCCTATTGAATTATTTGAGTTCCTTATAGATTCTAGATATTAGTCCTTGGTCAGATGCGTAGTTTGTAAATATTTTCACTTATATAGTAGGATTTTTTTTTTTACTCTGTTGATTATTTCTTTTGCTGTGCAGAAGCTTTTTAGTTTAATAGAGTTTTATTTGTTTATTTTTACTTTTGTTGTGTTTGCTTCTGAGGACTTGGTCATAAATTCTGTGCTTATGACAATGAGCAGAATAGTTTTTCCAAGGTTTTCACTAGGATTTTTATAGTTTCAGGTCTTACATTTAAGTCTTTAATACATCTTCAGTTAATTTTTGTATATTATAAGAGATATGGGTCTAGTTTCATTCTTCTGCATATGGCTGTTCAATTTTCCCAGCATCATTTATTGAAAAGGGTGTCCATTCCTTGGGGTATATTTTTATTTAATTTGTCAAAGATCAATTGGTATGATATATAGTTTTATTTCTGGGTTCTCTATTTTGTTTCATTGATCTAAGTATCTATTTTTATACGAGTGCTATGCTATTTTGGTTAGTATAACATTGCAGTATAATTTGAAGTCAAGTAATGTTATGCCTCCATTTTTGTTCTTTTGGCAGAGGATTGCTTTGGCTATTCGGGATTTTTGTGGTTTCATATGAATTTTAGGATTTATTTTTTTTTACTTCTGTGAGAAATGATTGTTGGTAATTTGATAGGAATTATGTTGAATCCATAGATTTCTTTGGGCTGTATGGTCATTTTAATAATACCGATTCTTCCAATCTGTGAACATGGGATGTTTTTCCATTTGTTTGTCATCTACAATTTCTTTCATCAGTGTTTTGTAGTTCTCCTTGAAGAGAAATTTCACCTCCTTGGTTAAATGTATTCCTATGTATTTTATTTCTTTGTACTTATTATAAATGGGGTTGGTTCTTGATTTGGTTTTCAGATTGATTGTTATTGGTATATAGAAATGTTACTGACTTTTTAATGTTGATTTTGTATCTTGAAACTTCAGTGATGTTATTTATCTTATCTAGGAGTCTTCTGGAGGAAACTTTAGAGTTTTCTAATTTTAAGATAATGTCATCAGCCAACAGAGATAATTTGACTTCCTCTTTGTCTTTTTCTTTCTTTCTTTCTTTTCGTGGTTGCTATGGCAGGGACTTCCAGTACTATATTAAATAAAGTAGCAAAAGTGGGAATACCTGTCTTATTCCAGTTCTTAGGGGGAATCCTTTCAACTTTTTACCATTCAGTATGTCGTTGACTATAGGTTTGTTGTATATGTTGTTGATTGTTTTGAGGTATGCTCCTTCAATGCCTACTTTGTTGAGGGTTTTTATCTTGAAAGGATGCTAAATTTTATTAAATTCTTTTTTCTACATCTATTGAGATAATTATATGGTTTTTGATTTTTATTCTCTTTATGTGATAAATCACATTTATTGATTTGCTCATGTTGAACTATCCTGGCATCCCTGAAATCAAACCCACTTGATTCTGGTATATTATCTTTTTGACGTGCTGTTGGATATGCTAGTATTTCGTTGAGTATTTTTGCATTTATCTTCATCAGGGATATTGGTCTGCAGATTTCTTTTTTTTTGCTATTGTTGTGTGCTTGTCTGGCTATTGTGTCCAGATCATACCGACTTCATTGAATGAATTAGGGAGGATGCCCTCCTAAATTTTTTGGAGAAGTTTCAGTAGTATTAGTACCAGTTCTTTGTATATCTGTTAAAATTTGGCTGTGAATCCATCTGGTCCTGGGTATTTTTTTAATAGGAGACTTTTTTTATTACTGATAAAATTGTACCAGTCATTATTGGTCTGTTCAGGATTTCTGTTTCTTCCTGGTTCAAGCTTGGGAGGTTGTATGTTTCCAGGAACTTATTCATTACCTCTAAGTTTTCTAATTTGTGTGTGTATAGAGATGTTCATAACAGTCTCTGATGATGTTTTGTATTTCTGTGGTATCCGTTGTACTGTTGTTACCTTTATCATTTCTGATTGTGCTTATTCGAATCATCTCTCTTTTTTTCCATTAATCTAGCTAGCAATCTATCAATTTTCTAAAGATACCACTTTTTATTTTGTTGATTCTTTGTAATTTTGGGGAGGTTTCAGTTTGATTTAGTTATGCTCTGATCTTTGTTATTTCTTCTCTTCTGTTATCTTTGGATTTGGGTTGCTCTTGTTTTTCTAGGTCTTTGAGGTGTGACAGTAGGTTGTTAATTTGAAATCTTCCTATTTTTTTGATGTAGACATCTATTGCTTTAAACTTCTCTCTAAACACTGCTTTTGCTGAATCCCACAGGTTTTGATATATTGTGTTTCTATTTATATGTGTTTCAAAAATTTTTTAAATTTCTGCCTCAATTTCCTCATTTACCCAAAATCACTTAGGAGCAAATGTTGAATTTTCATGCATTTGTGTAATTTTTAGGGTTCTTCTTGGAAGAAGTCCCAATTTTCTTTGTTGATTTTCTGTCTCAATTGGGACTTAAACTGGACTGTAGGCCAAATGGATCTAATAGACATTTACAGAACATTCTACCCAGCAATCCCAGAATATACATTATTCTCATCTGTACATATAACATTCTCCAAAATGGACCATATGCTTGGCCACAAAGCAGGTTGCAATAAATTTTTAAAAAATGAAATCATATCAAGTATCTTCTCATATTGCAATGGAATAAAACTAGAAGTCAATTCTGGTCTAGTGTATTGTTAAAGCTTTCAACTATTTTGTAATTCCTTCAGTGAATTTTTCAATTTTAGAAATTCTGTTCTTTTTAAAATTATCTTTCTTTTTAGTACATTTTTCATTTATATCCTGAATTATTTTTCTGATTTCTTCCTGTTGGCTTTCAACTTTCTCCTGACTCTTATTTAGCTTTCTTACAATCTATATGTTGAATTATTTGTCATTTCAGAATGTTCATTTTGGTGAGGACCCATTGCTAGAGATAGTGTGATCCTTTAGGGTTGTACAAACACTGATTTTTTCATACTGCCAGAGTGATTATGCTGGTCCCTTGTCATCAGGAGAATCTGTCACTTCTTTTTTTTTTTTTAATTTATTTGGATAGAGCATTATTTTTTAATTTTTATTTTTATCCCTTGAGTATTTTAATTTAATTTATGTTGTTTGGTCATTTGGCTTCAATTTTGGGTGTTTTCAGGAAGCCAAGGCTCTGTGTGCATTCTTTGTTTATAGATAGCCTTTATTTGGTGGCTTTTGCAAAAGCTGATTGCAATAGTGATATACTGGCTTGAGTAGACTCACTACCTTTTGTGGGCCTGGGGTTACAGAGGTTTCAGGAAGCTTATCTTGTTCACCAGCACTTTTGTCAGCAAGGTTTGTATTGGGGTGTTGCATAGTTCAACCTCCAGGCCAGTACCTGGCACTTGGGGGTAAGAGTCAGCTGGGGCAGAAGCCGATGGGTATGTGCTTGATCTTTGTTTACCAGGAGGTGCTTTCAGTTGTTTTGTAAATGGATTCGTCTCTGGAATGCCCAATGCCTTTTGTTCCCTGGTCAGCCCTGGTGTGGGTGTGGACAAAGCTGGGTGGTCCTAAACCACAAAGCTCACACTCAGATACCCTGATGATGAGCAGAAGCACCATCCCTGACAGGGGTGGCAGGGTGAGCTTGTTGTGAAATGTGCTAAGATCTCTACTGGGGGGAATGGGACTGTATTACCTCCACGTCCAGGGTACAGAAATACAATCCCCCATCCGTATGATACCCCTCTCCTGGGACTCATGACTTTCAGCTCTGGTAGACACTGTTCATTTACCTCCAGGCTGTGATGTAACGGAGGGCTTAGGAAAACTCCTATCCTGTAGCTCTCCACTGAAATCGTGTTGAGGCAAAACTCATTCCCTGAGGCCAAAGCAGACAGCTTTATCGCTCACCTGTATTCTGCTACCCCTCCATGTAGGGAATGGGGTGAGACTGACATTCATGCAAGCTTGGGAGTGGTGGGCACACGCTCAGTGGGGATTCAGTTGCCTCTAATAACCCAGCAATGGCTGTCCCCTCATGCAGCCCCCCATCGGAACAGCCATAGCTGCTTCCACAGCAGTGAGTTGGGGCCAAGGAGGAGTCCCCCCTACATATCCATTTCCAGGCGCTGCTTGCATCTCCACTGGGAGGGAGTACAGTCACCTTCATCTCACAAGTGGGGAGCTCTTGAGCAAAGGAGTGAATGTGCTCTGGTTTCCTTTGTCGCATGGCGGACTTTGGCACTGCACTCGCAGTGGATACTTAACTTCTATTATTGTGTCATTTATGTCTTCCTTTAATTTTGTCAACGTTTGATTCATATATTTGGGTGATCTGCTATTAGGTAGATATATATTTATAACTGTTATATCTTCTTGGTGCATTGACTCTTTTACCTTTATATAATGTCCTTGTTTGTCTCTTGTGACAGCTTTTGACTTAAAGTCTGTGTTGTCTGGAATAAGCATGACCACCCTACTCTCTTTTGGTGACCATTTGCATGAATTATCTTTCTCTATCATTTCAGTTTTAGCCTATGTGTGTCTTTAAATCTAAAGTGAGTCTCTGGTAGACATCATATACAAGGCATACCTTGGATATATTGCAGGTTCAATTCTAGAATACTACAATAAAGTGAATATCACAATAAAGCAAGTCACACAAATGTTTTGCTTTCTCTGCACATGTAAGTTATGTTTACACTATACAGTCTGTTAAATGTTCAATAGTATTATGTCTGTAAAAATGTGCATACCTTAATTTAAAAATACTTTATTGCTAGAAAATGCTAACGATCATCTGAGACTTCAGTGAGTCATAATTTATCTGCTGAAGGAAACTTTTGCCTTGATGTTGGTGGCTGCTTACTCATCAGTGTTGTGCTGAAGATTGAGGTGGCTGGGACAACTTTTTAAAATAAGACAACAATGAAATTTCCCACATCTGTTGACTCATCCTTTCATGAAAGATTTCTGTAAAACATGTGAAGCTCTTTGGTAGTATTTTACACACAATAGAACTTCTTTCAAAATTGGAGATAATCTTCTCAAACCCCACCACTTCTGTATAAACTAATTTTATGTCATATTCTGAATCCTTTGTTGTCATTTCAAGGATGTTCACAGCATCTTTGCCAGAAGTATGTTCCATCTTAAGAAACTGCTTTCTTTGCTCCCTCATGAAAAGCAGCTCTATTCATATTTTAGTGTTTTTCAATGTGAAATTTTGTATATTTTTCATTAAATTTATTTCCATGTAATTTATGTTTTTTAATGTATTATAAATGCCAGAACATAAACATATATTTTATTTTTGTATATTGACATGCTGCAAATGTAGCTTAATTTTCTTATTAATGCTAAGAGGATTTTTGTACATTCTTTAAGTTTTCTACATGTAAAGTGATGTCATCTGAAAATAATGAATTTTCCTTCTTCCTTTTCAATCTTCATTTCTTTAATTCCTTTTATTTTTCTGTTGAAATAGTTAGGACCTCCACTTTATATTGAATAAAGTGTTAAAGTAGATATTCTTTTCTTGCTACTGATACTAAGGGGAAGAGGGAAGCCCAGTCTTTTATTAATACTATTAATGTAGGTGTTCACAGATGCCCTTTATCAGACAGAGGAAGTATACTATTCTTACTCTACTCGTAGAATACTAAATTATTTTTTTGCTTTTTAGCATAAGTTGATGTAGAATTCTCTTAATTTTTTGGTATCTACATTTAAATATTAGGTATATTTTTTCTTTCTTTTGACTTTGATATGGTGAATTTTTAAAAATTGATTTTGAATGTCAAAACAAACTTCTATTTCTGGAATAAACACCACTTGGTTATAAAGTGATTTTTTTTTATACATTGCTAGATTCAATTTGCTAAGGTATTATTAAGACTCTTTTTCCCTTATCTATATTCATGAGGGGCATCATTTGTACTTTTCTCATAGTGTTTAGTAGGGTATAGTAACAGATTTTTCATGTCTTCATAGAAGTTGTGAAGTGGTAACTCCTTTTCTATTTCCAGAAAGAATCTGTCTAACAATGATAATGTTTCTTTCTTAAATAATTTAATAAAATTTTCAGAGAAGCAATTCGAACCCAGAATTATAATTTTTCTTTCATATAAATTTAATCTCTTAAATGAATATAGGATTATTTTGATAGTCTTTCTTCTTTTGTATGTTTGGTTACATTTTTTAAGGTATTTGTCTATTTCAACTAAGTTTTCACTTTCTTTGTATGAAGTTGTTTATCATATGCTTTCATTATTTTTTTCAGTACCTGCTAGCTTTCAGTAATGACCACTCCTTCATTCCTGACATTAGTATTTTATCTTTTTTTCTAGATTATTTTTGTTATGAGTTTATCTATTTTATTAATCTTTCCAGATATATCATGTTTGTATTGGTTAATTTTCCTATTATTTTCTGTTTTCTATTTCATTTATTTTCTGTCTTCTATTTAGTTTGGTTTAATTTGCTCTTCCCTTCCTACCTTCTTAAGATGCATGCATATGTCATTGAGTTGACTCCTACCTTCTTTTTGTGTTTACATGTAAGTGTTTAAATTTCACTCAAATGACTGATTATGAGTCATTCACAGAAATTGACATGTGTTTTCATTTTATTCAGTTCAAAATGGACATGTTTTAACATAATATGTATATATTAAACATATTATTTCAGAAAAGAGAAGTACTTTTTACAAGGTTATGCATTTTCCTTAATAATGCAGATAAAGTTTACAAGAAAAAGTAGCTAAAACAAAGTGTAAAGTCCTTAAGCTTTGAAGAGTAGAAAAACTTTGTTCAGGCTAACATAGCAAGAAAGCCTATGATCCCCTTCTTAGTACCAGGGAAACTATAGAATTTTAGAATAATAAAAGAGAAGAAAAAAATCATTTGTTTTTTGAGCACATGGGTTATTATGTTAATAATTGTTTCCTATGACAAATGATGCTTGAATTTAAGTATAATTTTTCAAATAATATTTGGAAGTCAATTACACTTACAGGTCACATTAATCAATATTAGCAAGTGCAAAAAATTTCTTTAGAAAAAGGAAGTAATCAGAAGTCAAAAAATATTCATTCTAATTCTGACTCTAATATTTACTAAATTGTGAAATCTTGGAAAATCACAAATCTTTAAGGTACATATTACTCATCTTTAAAAATAGATATTAATAGGTTTCTTATGAGGATCTAATATGAAATTTTATCTTTGCAATTTCACAAAATTAGATAGCTTCAATGAGTTCTTGAACACATGCCAAGAGCATTTATAAAGACAGAGCATATGCACATGATTTGCATCATGGAAAATTAGGCTTTTTAAAGAAGATTTGCTGGTAGGTTAAAACATGACATTAAATGGAGCCTTGCAGACAAAAAAAAATCTTGCACTATTATAAGTATGGTTTATAAGTAGAGGCCACTTTGGATAATGAAAAAAGATATTACTTTTTATAAGGCTGTACATTTTCCTTAATAATGCCTTAGTGTTTCTGAAATCAAAGATAAATATCTTTGAGTCTCTTTTAGTGCCCCAATACCTGTAGTCACCTGGCTTACTTACAACACTTTGACATTGATATAGTAAAATAAAATTTTACTTTAGTACCTGATTTACTTGATATTACTGAGTGAACTTGAAAGCAATGTGCATGTATTGGTCTGCAGTGGCATGGCATTTCTAATCAGGGCAACGTCACCACTTTGTCTCCTGCAGGTGCTCCGAGTGACCAGAGCAGCGGCACTTCCTCTCCTCTCTGTGACAGTGGTTTGCATCTCAACTACCACCCCAACAATACAGTAAGATGACCCAGAAGTAGCTCAGATTAATAAGGAGATAACACAGAAAACTCAAGATGAATATACATAATATAAATGTACACATATAACTAAATATAAATATGTTTATAGTTTGAAAAGCTTTGGATCTGATTTATCTTATAGATATGAAATCCTTGGTTGCTTCATAATTTAATTATTATTATGGGCCAGAAAGGAAAAATAAGTAGGTCAGTTATTTTTTATGCCACGTTTTTCCTCTCAGATCTGTGTGCAGTAAGCCCTTTGTAGACTGTGGATACCGTTGACGGAGGAGTCTTGCGTAGTGTCATATGGTCATTTTAGAATGTTGCATATTATATGTGATTTCATGCTCTAAAGTCTTTGACATTATTTTTATCATTTTTCTTTTTAAATTACTTAGCTAAAAGTAGCTATTTAATTTGCTATTTGTGAAGATTTCTTAGTCTTTATGCATACCACGGAATTACTGCAAAGTGAGAAATCTAATCTATACATTTTGTTCAAATGTAATGAATTTTAAACTATACATGTATTTAATAAAAGATAAAATTAACTCAAGATGAATATATATAACGTATATGTACACATATAACTAAATATAAACATGTTTATAATAGTTTGCAAAAACTTTTAATCTGATTTATCTTATAGATATGAAATCCTTAGTTGCTTCATAATTTAATTATTATGATGAGCCAGAAAGGAAAAATAAGTAGGTCAGATATTTGTTTTATAGACATTTAATACCATTGTAATTTTTATTTTCTACTTGGACTTTTGAGTAAATAGGTTTCATACTATTATAAACATTTTTTAAATTTCTTATATTTCATCCTTCAAAATGTTGACATGTTCTAATGACAACACAATTCTCTTTAGTTATATGTAGATCTAACGTGACCTTGAGCAGAATTTTATTTTTCTATATTACCTATTAGGATATAGAAGGCATATAGCTTTTTCTTCTGACTTGTGTGATTCATCTTGTATTTGAAATTCCTCTCCAAATTATGGCATTTTACTTCAAAGTACTCCTTTGGAATATCTTTAGGCCTGAATGGACTTCATTGTACCCGTGGCCCCAATATTATCCCTTAGCTGAGTGCCTTAGGTCTCCAAGTTTTCTACTTTGTTTTTCCTCATGAAGAGGAACACTTGGCAAGACCAAAGTTATCGGCACAATTGTAAGGATATTTTCTAAAACCAACTGCATGTGGATATGTTTCATCTGGCTGCCTTCTTAATTTTTCTTGCCAGGGAAATAATTAGTTGCACATTTAAAACACTGATCTTCAGACAAGATCCGACTGACTTAAACATTCATTTCCTACTAAGAAAATGAATGTATACACACACACACACACACACACACACACACACACGTACACACACACACTCCCATCAGCTTCCTTCTCAATTCTATAGACTTCTTACAGTCTCCAACCACACTTTTTACCTCTTACTTTTGGAATTGCTTTGCCCACCTTCTTGCCTTCCAATCCAGATGGTACTTCGATGCTCTTCCGTTCCCTTCACCACACTGGTGCACCTGTCCCCAGCTGCCGTGAGTGTTGGCTGTCCCCATTCACAGCTGACCACGCTCGGAAGGATCCCTTTGCCTGGCAGGGATCCGAAACTCCATGTGTGCCTTAGTGACAGGGAGCAAAGGCAGGCCCCTCCAGGGCTGCGCAGATAAGATGGAGGCCTCCCTTGAAGAACCCCCACCTTTAGCCAGGACATGGCCACCACATTGCCTGCTTCCCTCAGTTCCCACAGGTCTCTTCTGGGAATTTCCCCTGTGCATGTCACTCACACAAGGAGCTCCATCCCAGCTCTGCGCCCAAGGCAGGAACAAAAGCTACCATGCTTCAGAGTGGGAGACAGCTGTTTGGTAATGTTTTTGTTGTACTCTATAAACATGAGGAGTCGGGTGGAAGGTCTAAGGGTAGAAATCATTCTGATTTGTTTTTAACTCGTTCCTGGCATATAGAAAAATGTCTATGGACTAATTTCTTCCTGCAGAAAGCAATAATTAGAGCAAGAAAATTACTCAGTAATTCTACAACATGACTGCTCTGAATAAATCCTGTTGTATAAAATTCAAAAAACCGATTGTCAGATTTTTTTCGTACTGGAGCTAGTCGTTTCATTTTCAAGAGACACATTTTATTCTCATTTTTAGCATTAGAATTGAACATTCTTTTGATGTAGAAGATATTTCAGTGTAAGGAAATTAAAAGTGTTTACCATATTTTAGGGAATATGAATCAAAACATATGCCCTCATAATATTCTGAAATAAAAAATATATAAATTCAGATAAAGTATATTCAAAATAAATTTAAAAATTCAATGCATAGGGACTAAATGAATTTTTGTTGAGAATCTACTCTGTGTAAACACACTTCTAGGTACTTTGGGGAGGAGTTATTTATGGTCCCTGACCCAACAAGTTGAAAAATCCAGCTCTACCGGCAGATGCATACAATCAACTGCAATGTAAAGGACAATGGATGGCAGCATTGTAGTAACAGACAGAGCGATGGAGACTGAAAATCTGACTTAACTGAATTCAGCAAAATTTGAGAGACTACCAACAGGATGGATGCTCTTTTACCCATACAGGAGCATTGATCTTCAATTGTAACCACATCATACAGACTTATACGGCCAGTGTTTTCCCACCTTTTCTCTTCTGTATCTTGACTAAGCTTTGACGCAGGAGTAGAGAGTGGAGAACATCTGTATTCAAAGGTTTACAAAATTAGGAAAAGTCAAAGACGAGTTTTCTTCTGACTCATCATGAAATAACAATGGACAGTGGACACTTGGAAGGAAGAATGCATTGTTAAGCAAATTTTCTACAGAATCTTTGCATATTATAGACCACTCAGTCTCTTTAAGAGAAACATTTGATTCTCTGATATATCCAAATTCTTAGTTTTATTCTGGGCTTAGGAAATCCTTTTTATTTTCTACGCTTGGCTCTGAAGCAAATTTTGAGTAAGTAGATACTATTCTAGTTTTCTGAAATATCCTTACCATGTTTTATGGCAGTGTTGTACATATAAGAGAAAATAAAGGCTTATAATATATTAATACCACTTCACCATCCTAAATAAAAATATAATCTAGTTCTTCTAAAGACATGAGGTCACCAATTTTAGAGTATGTAAGAATTACCTGTTTTGCCAACCAAGACATGGACTGAGTCCCAGCCCAGACCCACTGAATTTCTCTCCAGAGATGGAGTAAAGGAATGTGTTTTGTGCTCACCAGAAGACTCTGATTCAAGTAATCAGCTAACCAGACTCTGAGAAACGTTTTCTTAACTATACACCTTTAACAAATACTTCCCATGCCAAGTCCTTAACAAAAGGTGATCAGCATATTTCCCTGCAGGCCATTCCATTTTGGTAAGATAATTGTTCTTGAGGTTCTTGTGTGTTGCCTGTTAAGTTTTGGGAAAAGAGTCTATTTTAAAGAAAGAGTTCGTAGATACTGCTTTTTCCATTTACATTATTAATGTTTTGGGAAGCAACATTGTTGACATTATAGAAAGCTTTTGAAAAATAGTCATGATTGTCTAAAAATGATCTTGCATTTTGCTTTTAGATTACCTTTATACAATTCAAAATAGTTCTGACTAGTATTCCAATAAAAAGATTAAAAAGCAAATTTATATTTACAGAATTAAATAAGGATGAAAGTTCCTTAAAGAATTGTAGGTATTCCACAATAAACAACAGGTCTATTATATGGAATACATCAACCCTGATAAGTCAAATAACTGAAGTGAGACTTATTTCATATTTCTTATAAGGAAGAAACATAAAAGAAAGCGATATATTTATAACTTTGCTACAGAAAGGCATCAAGTCAAAATGCTACAACAAAGACATGTCCAAGGCTGCATATATTTTCATACCTGCCAGTCTATGAAGTCTGTCATAAGATTTGTAAAAGTTGTACTCACCTACTAGTGATTGTCATCATCCTCAGTATTTCATTGCCTGTGCCTTTTATTATCTTTGACACTTTCTATCCCATTCGTTCATGGAACATAAAATGTGAGAGGAGTTATTATTTATTATGTTTTATGAAAGATGAGGAACCATATTTAATTAATATGCCTAAAATTATTCAATAAAAGTGTGAAATAATCAAGTAAAAAACCTGAATTATTCTTTTCATTGTTTCCCTCTGATTATGGGAGTTAAATGTTGTGCTGAGATGGATTTGTTGGCTCTGGAGTCAGAGAAGTGTCCGTCTGAGTGAATCCTGGGGTGTCATTGGCTGACTGAATACCGTGGGTGCATTGTTCACTGTAGAACTTCTCAGCACTGCACGTGTGCTCCAGGGTCCTGGCAGTGGGTTTCAGCCACATGCCAATATGGGCCTTATCATAGGGCAGCTTGTTGGGACCTGGGCCAATTCCAATCCCTGTAGTCAGCTCTGGCCTAGCTGCAGAAATCTGGTGTGTTTACCTGAGTCTACCTCATGTGCCCTCATGAAGAAAAGGTGGGATAGCAATAATAAAATTCTAAAAAAAAGATTCAGTTTTTCCTCTGTAAGATGAACATAGCAATAGTTTTGTCTTTCACAGATGTTGCAAGGGTTTTAGGTAAAGCGTGCGAACAGTGAGTATAGGTATTACCAATATTACCAGTAGCAGTCACAGTAGGTAATACTATTGCTCATACAAGTAAGAATGTCCTTCCTAGAAGTCTCATGATTAGAAATAATTTTCTCTGTTATCCAAACTTATTATTCTTTTTGAGAATACATTATTTTCCATTTTTTGCTTATGGCTACAAAGCATTGTTTCATTGCTGTTACGAGCAATGTCAAATTTCCACTAGCTTTTTAGAAATATTGAAAATAGCATGAAGATATTTCACTGGGCTGTAGTCTAAACATTTCCTCCTTCATTTATCTCTGTAATCTTGCCTGTTACCGTTATCATCTCTGCTTTGAAGACTGGCATTGTAAGACAGACCTTAAGTAACTTGCCCCTAGGTTAATGGGTAGTCAGGTGGGAAATGGGGATTCAGACTTAATTGGTCTGATTCTGATTTGCAACCTGACCCCTCACCACCCTGCTGTATCGCTGCCCAACTGACCTCTGTAACATCTGGCGGGAGAACCTGACCCCAGGCCAGACCTCACACTGACTACCTGCAATATCTGACATGAGGCCAGGAGAAAGACTAACATGAAACCTGGGTTTGTGCTGGATAAGCATTCAAAGCAACTGTCTGAAATCAAAGGACAGGTGACTTAGAGGCTGAGGTACCTATTAGGTCACCTACAGGGGGCTTCTCACTAAGCAATGTCAGCCAGTCCACCCTTCCAGGTATTATAAACTGCTCCACAAACTTAGAACATTTTTGTTTGCACAGTCTGTGACAACTAACATAATAAACAATGCCAAGGGACGTGGAACCTTTAGTTTTTTTTTTTTCTTAAGCATTTAAAAAAATAATATTTGAAGTAATACTTAATAATATTTAGATAACAGTTTTAACATTTAGATGAAAATAGAATCTCCTTCTAACATCATCACTCTAATTAGTGAATAAAGAAGAAACAATGTCAAGAGTTCCCTGGTCACATTAAGCCTTGACCCACTTACGGCCAACGCCAACGTAAACATTAACATTATTCTATGTTCTGGTGCTACGGAGAAATTGCAACAGTGAAGCTAAAATAATGAAAGTCAATATTAAATGAAAAAGCCCAAATTGTATTCAAATATAAGTCTCTTATAAAAATAAGAAATTCTTAAAAAAACTTAAAATATGTGTCATTTTAAACTGGCATTAGTGATGACATTAAAGTAATGACATGACAGTAAAGTAATACAAGAAAGTATAAACTTTTTATACACATGAAGGTCAAACAATGAGCAAAGTCCTTTAACAGGCATGTTCATTCTATTCAAAAATATTTTCAAATAACTGATAAATTGCAAACACTTAAATGGTGCTTCACACTAAAATAATTGGCTAAATGAATGAACTAGAGCTTGTTTTTATTTTTGTCACTTACTGTTTCATTATAGTCACAGTTTTGTCCCATTTTCCCATTCTTGAATGAATTCTTTGAATGAATTCAAAGTTCTGTCACACTTTGATCCTTTTCTTCCTTCTCCCCTCGCCATTTTTAAAATATATTTTCACTAGCGTTATTTATCTCAGTGATTCTTTTCTCACTTCTTATAGAATTCCATTAATCAAGGAGTTAACAAGTACAATTTTATTGTCAATAGTATGGATTTCTTCTCTTGGTATTCTATAAAAGTCTTTTTGATCATTTAGGAAAACCAAATCTCTTTCAGATGAACAGCGTTTGTGACATAGAAATTCAAAACATAGAAGAAAATAAAAAAAAAAAGAATTCTGAATGTTTGAACTCCTTTCAGGACACATTATCATGTTCCTCGTGGCCAACATCTCCAGGCTTGAGGTGGGAAAAGCGGTGGTGCGATCTCAGACTCATCCCTCTGCTTCACTCTCGCTTCTCTCAGTATGTGCCCGGGACGGATCTGAGCCGGTGAGTCCATGTTCCTAAGCTCTGACTTTTGTTGATTGCAAAAGAGACCTTTTAACATAATCCAGTACGTCTTCTGGTTGTAGCCCAGTCCAGTTCTGTGTGAACAGTTCCTCATCACAAGCATCCTCCTGTAGCCCTTCTGTAACCACACTGGCACTCCCCTGCCCACCTCCTCCACCACCTCCCTGATCTCTGCAACTACCAATCCATTCTTCATGTATATTATTTTGTCATTTCAAGAACAGTGAATGGAGTCCTATACTCTGTAACCTTATAGAATTCAATTTTTTGTTGATGCATAATAGATGTACATAGTTTTAGCGTACATGTTAATAATATAATACATCCATATAATTTGTAAAGATCAAATCAATATACCTGGGATATCCATCACCTAAAATATTTGTGTTTTTTTTTTTGTGCTAGAACCATTAGAATTCTTCTTTTCTAGCTATTTAGAAATATATAATAAATTATAGTAAACTATAGGTGTCCTACCGATGTATCTAACATTAGGTCCTCTTTCTTCCATCAAACTCTGTATTTGTATCCATAAATCAGCTTCTCTTCATCTCCCCTACCTCCGACCCGTCCCGGCCTCTGGTAACTAACAATCTACTCTCTATCTTCCTGAGATCCACTGTTTTAGCTCCCACATATGATTGAGAACATGTGATAATTGTTTCCCTGAGCCTGGCTTATTTCAGTGAACATTATGATGTCCAGTTCCATCTATGTTTCTGCAAATGACAGGATTTCATTCTTTTTCATGGCTGAGAAATATTCCATTGTGTATATATACCATATTTTCTTTATTCATTCAGCCATTGGTGGGCATTCAGGTTGATTCCCTATTTAGGCTGGTGTGAAGAGTGCTACAATAAACATGGGATGTCTTTTTGACACATTGATTTCCATTTTTTTGGGTATTTACTCAGTAGTAAAAATTCTGGATCTTATGGTAATTCTAGTTGTAGTTTTTTGAGGAATCATCATACTGTTCTCCATAGTGGTTGTACTTTTGCATTCCCGCCCACAGTGTATGAGGGTTCCCCTTTGTCCACATCCTCACCAATATCTGTTATTGCCTGTCTTTTGGATAAAAGCCATTTTAAATAGGATGAAATGATATCTCACTGTAGCTTTTATTTGTATTTCCATGATAATTAGTGATGTCATCATTTTTTTCATATATTTATTGGCCATTTGTATCTTTTTTGAGAAATGTCTGCTCAAATCTTTTGCCCATTTTTAATTGCATTATTTGTTTTTTTTCCTATAATTTAATTATTAATCCCTTATTTGGGCTTTTTCCTATTAATTTAATTATTAATCCCTTATTAATTATTAATTCCTTGTCAGATGGGTAGTTTGCAAATATTTTGTCTTATGCTTTCAGTTGTCTCTTACTTTATTGATTAGTTCCTTTAATATGCAGAAAGTTTTTAGTTTGATGTAATTCCACGTGATTATTGTTGCTTCCATTGCCTGTGCTGTTGAGATCTTACACCAGCAATCATCCCAGACCCATGTCCTGGGGAGTTTCTCTGATTTTTTTTCAGGTATTTTCATAATTTCAAGTCTTAGATTTAAGTCTTTAATTGATTTTAAGTTGATTTTTATGTATGGTGGGAGAGTTCTAGTTTCATTATTCTGCATATTGGTTGTTTCTAGTTTTTGACTATTTTAAATAAAAATGCTATGAATATTTGTATATAGATTTTTGTGAGAATATACATTTTGATTTCTTTGATAAAATACTTGATCACAATGATTGGCTTTACAGTAATGGCATGCTTAGTTTTTTAAGAAGCAGCTAAATTGTTTTCTACAGTGATTATACAATTTTACGTTCCCACTGATTTGTATGAGTGACCTGGTTTATTTATGTTCCTGACAGTGTCTAGTGTTGTTGATATCTTTTATTTTACCATTCTAATAAGTGTGTATATCAGTATACATATGTATACCTCCTTTGGTGAAGTGTCATTTTATGTCTTTTACCCATTTTGAAATTGATTTTTTTTTTTGCAGTGGAGACTTGAGAGTTCGACATGCATATTTTTTTAAAAAGTCCTTTTTCTCAGTACACTACTAGCTTTTGTGTTCTGTTTTCTTTATTTCCTTACTTTTTCTAATAACTAGATATTTTTATTATTTAATATTCCCTCTATTGGATTATTACATATACATTTTTATTATTGTTTTAGTTAATGCCTAAACATTACAATATTTATGTATATTTATGTATGACTATAAGAGTTTAACACATTTTATTAATTTTGCCTCTTTCAGAAAATGTTAGAAATTTAGAACACTTTAATTCTTTTTTCATTGTCTTATCTTTAGGTATATTTTTATATACTTTTAATGATATATATGTTTTAGATGTTTCAAAATATTATACTGTTACTTTCATGTAACTATACAAGTCTATCCTACCTTTAATCTTTCTCTTCATTCCTTCTTTTTGTTTTTTTTCTTCTACCTTAAGAACTCTCTTAATATTCTTATTAATGCTATTTTTTAAAAAATATACACATTGTTTTTCTTTTTGTTACAGTTACATTATGGTAAGGCATTTAGCTAAGGCAATTTCCGAGAAAAAGGAATTGTTTGGATAATTCCAGAGGACTCCTTACATTTTTATTTTTATGGTGCTTCACCACATCAATACTTTCACCAGCAGAATTAATTGCACTCAATTAAATATAATAGTAATAAGCAGTTACAAACATGGTGCTATTCAGAATGAATTTCACAGATACTCAAATTTAGGAGTTAATGTATTGTTCACTCATTCACTTAATCAATATGAACTTAATGTCTGTAAGTGGGAGGAATTGTATTTGGTCTTTTCCCTGAGGAAGCTCACAGGCTGGAGAGGTGGTAGATTGAGTAGAGGGGCAAAAAAAGAGGATAAATAAGTGGCTCATGATGAAAAATATATACATATATATTTAGCTCAAAACTTAGGATATGATTTCTTGGTTGCTTTTTGCCAAAGCTCATAATATTAACTTCAGTGATTAACTTCAAAGATACCTGTCATATTTAATTGTGACCAAGTTGTGTTACTGTCACATATTATATTATTGTGTTGATAGCAAAAAAACTTATAATTTTTTTTTTTTAATTTTTAAAGATTTAGGGAGTACAAGTGCAGTTTTGTTACATGGATATATTGCCTAGTGGTGAAGTCTGGGATTATACTGTAACCATCACCTGATTAGTGTCCATAATACCTATTAGATAAATTCTCACCCAGTAGCTGCCTTCCTACCCCTCTACCCTTCTAAGTCTCCAATGTCTATCATTCCACTTTCTATGTCCATGTGTACACCTTATTTAATTCCTGTTTATAAGTAAGAACATCCAGTATTTGACTTTCTGTTTCTGAATTATTTCACTTAAGATAATGGCCTCCAGTTCCATTCATGTTGCTCCAAAAGACATGATTTCATTCTTATTTATAGCTGGATAGTTTCCACTGTGTATACACATCACATTTTCCTTTTCTAATCATGTGTTGATGGACACTTAGGTTGATTCTATATCTTTACTATTGGGAATAGTGCTGCAATAAGCATGAATGCAGGTCTCTTTTTGATATAATGATGTCTTTTCCTTTGGGTAGATACCCAGTAGTGGGACTGATGGATCAAACAGTAGTTCTATTTTTACCTCTTTGAAAAATCTCCATACTATTTTCTGTAGAAGTTGTATTAATTTACATTCCTGCCAATAGTGTTTAAGCATTCTATTTTATGTGCTTCCTCGCCAAACTCTATTTTTCTTTTACTTTTTCCTGATGACCATTCTGACTGGTGTAAGGTGGTATCTCATAATGGTTTTAATTTATATTTCTCTGATGGTTAATGATGCTGAGCATTTTTTCACGTTTGTTGGCTATTTGTATGTCTTCTTTTGAAAAATGTCTGTTCATGTCCTTTGCCCACTTTTAAATGGGGTTATTTGTTTTTTTCTCGTTAAGTTGTTTGAGTTCCTTGTAGATTCTGGATTATCAGTCCTTTGATACATAATTTGTGAATATTTTCTCCCATTCTGCAGGTTAGGTTGTATATTCTGTTGATTATTTATTTTGTTGTGCAGAAGCTTTGTAGTTGAAGTCCCATATATCTATTTTTTTGTTGTTGCATTTGCTTTTGAGGTCATAGTCATAAATAATTTGCCTACGCCAATGTCTAGAAGAGTTTTTTCTAGGTTTTCTTCTAGAATTTTTATAGTTTCAAGTCTTATATTTAAGTCTTTAATCCATCTTGAGTTAAATTTTGTAAATGATGAGGTATATGGGTCCAGTTTCATTCTCCTGCATATGGCATATGGCTATGGCACTGTGTACTTGTGTCAGCAGATTGTGTATTTTGTGGTGTTCAACCTTCAGGCCAGTAGGTGTTTCTTATGGGTAAGATCTGGCTGGGGCAGAAGCAGATGGGTATATGCTTGATCTTTGTTTTCCAGAAAAAGCTGCCTGCTGTTTTAAGCAGTAGGCTGGTCTATGGAATGTGCAGTGGCCTGAATTCCCTGCTCAACCCCTGAAGGCGGAACAAAGCTGGGCAGGGCTGAACCACTAAGCTTGCCTTTGCATATTCCAATTGCAGGCACTGGCTCTGGCCCCTGGTGGGGTGAGCAGAGCTCCTGAAGAAATGTGCTGAGGTCTCTGTAGTGAGAGGTGGGGGCAGCGCCCCCAGCTCTACAGCCTGGACAGGCAGGCAAGAACATGATTTGCTTCCCCCTCATGCCTCTGTCTTGGCACTTGAGACACTCAGGGGAAACAGACACTGCTGTCTATCTCCAAGCTGCAATTTGAGTGCTGTGAAAGACATCTTCCCTGTGCAAAATCCCTCTGCTCCAAACACACAGTTTTGTGGCACTCCTGCTCTCCACTGCAGGAATGCTGCTGCTCTGTATAGAGAGGGGGAGAGGCCCCACGTTTAGTGGCACCCCTGCTGGGTGGACACACAGCCAGTGGGGCCGAAGCCATACTTAGCCCTAGAATGGTGGTCCTCCGCGACTTCTGGGTGAAGCTACAGCTGTGTTTGCAGCAGTGGAAAGACGGGGGAGAAGGCCATTTTGCCGCATCAGTCCCTGATCTGTGGGGTTGGAGAAACCACACACCTTCCTTGCAGAGCTGAGCACAGCATGCATGTCTCCACTGGAAGCGTCATAGTCACTCTCCGCCCTCAAGCTGGAGGCTCTAGGGCCCAGGAAAGCACAGTGTCTGGTGTCCTTCATTCCACGGGGTGCCCCCTTGGTGCTGCTCTCTCCCTTCCCTTAGCACGCCTGGCCTGCTAGACCACCAGAACCCCTGCAACTGCCCTGCATCTGGCTGGCCGTGTGGCTGCCGCAATCTGAGCAGGTGCTGGGAATATCTGCAGGGGCTCCGGTGATGTGGAGACACAAGGGCGGAGGTTCCCTGGGCAGGACACAGTCCCCCAATGGCTGTACCCAAAGTATGGCACCTGGCAGGGCAGCTCGAGCCCAGGGGGAGGGCCAGCAACCCTGATGCGACCTGACAGTCTGGTGTAATGCCCTTAAGAAGTCCTGAAAATTGCCTCCCACAGCAGTGTTTGGGCTCGCAAGGGCAGAGGAGCTCTCTGACAGTTCTGACACTGGTCTGCTGCAGGGACAGGGGGAGCAAGAACACTCCCACCTACCCTCTAGATGAAATACCAAGTCCCTCAGGTTCCTCTTCGGCATCTGCCAGCCTCTTGCTTCCTTCTTTTTTCTGTGCCCAACCTCTTCCCCTGAACTCTGCTATACTCCAGCACTGTCCCCTCATTCTGTTTGTCAGGATTATTCACCTGTAACTTTGGTTCTTCATTCTGAGGGGAATTGGCATTCTGTGTCTCTAGTCAGCCCTCACCTTCACAATATTTTTCAGTGATAAGAAAGTTTATGTTTATCATATTGTAATAATGCTGATTCTGCCATAAATATCTACTTTACATTCTGAACTGTGTTATAATTGAATATTACTGCAGTGTCAGGAGTGTTAGAGTAGGAAGTAGAGGTTATGGGAACTTTGGGTGGTCTTTTAATCTCTTTGAGTTTTATTTTCTTTATGTGCAAAGTGAGTATATGAAAATATATGTGTTTCAGTGTGTATATTAGACACATATATGTTCTGTATTTGAATTTTAGAAATACAGCATTTATCTCTATACTGTCAGTGTATACGTAGTTTATGTATACATAGTTTACATAGTTTATGGCTCAAAATGATCAATAAATGTTTATTACATGAGTTTTAATGAGAAAGAATTCTTTGTCATAGTTTATTCTTTTGGTAGATGTATCATCTATTTCATGCTTCTTAAACACCATGAAAATCAATCACATTGAAATGAAGCCTACTGATGTGTACTTAAAAAAATCCCAGATGACAGTAGGATCCCTAGTTTCTTTTTAGAGTGCACCCTCTTTTTATTCTGAGATGAGGATGGTTGAGCTGGTGAGAGATGGGGCACCGTGATTGAAGATTATTGTTCAGGAGAATTGTGCTTTCAGAAATGCAAGGATCCTACAAAGGGTCTCTAGCAATAGAGCCACATATGAAGATGTCTCGTAATAAACACTCAATACATGGCTGCTCATGGAAGGATGGGACTTTTAGGAATGCGTATTTTAGGGGAAGTGAGGAGGAAGCAAAATTGGGGAATTATGAAGCAGAAAAGTAAATAGGCAGAAAAAGAAAAAAAAGTAACTACAATGCTGTAATCTCAGAAGTTATTTCAAACAGTTTTAAGAAGAAAGTGGTTGATCATAGCAACTGCAGAAGAGAAATACTGAAAGGACTGAGGAAGAGTGATTAATTTTTGGATGACTTTGGGGAGAATAATTGTAGGAGCAAATTGGATAGGAAAATAGTTTGTTACAAGAAGGATATTGACAGTAACGAGAAGGACACGTGAATGAGAATATGCTATTCATAAAATGCGATGGGAAAAATGGGATGTAAAATTCAGACATACGTGGTCATGGTTACCACTCGAGGGGAAGGAGTAGATAGCAAAGATGCCAGGAATGAGAAACAGCGCTTTGCTCTGATGTGGCCTATTCTTGCAGTTTCATCATTCTAACACTGCATGCCGTCCTGCACAAGTGGACAGAGAGACTGAACTAATTGACTTTGTTCCATTTCCACAAATTGGCCCGGAGGTCCACAAGGACTGTGCTCTGTGTAAATCAGAAACACTCAATGATCTACAAAACACATTCAACTAATAGCATCAAGATTCTATGTGATTTCACCTACTGCATGAGCCATACAAGTGTCCCTTTGTCTAGCACAGTCTTCACAGGTGCTTTGCATTCTCACCTACTCATGTATGACTGTGGCGTGGGGTTAAGGAAGAAAGAACCATAATGCCCGTAAGATGTGTAACTCTGAAAAAGCTCATGCCTCTTTTGAACAATCTAGACTAACTTTTGCACAGTTCATTCAACCTAGGGAAAGTTATCTTGTCAAAGATTCTCTATTTGTTTCATTTCTCATTTATGACACATTTATTCAATGACACAAGTCTATCATTAATGTTAATTTTAGTTTTTTCTATAGCTAGAGAGGGGACAGTATTCCAGGGAGCTTGAGTATATCTGGAAAATTGAAAAAAATTAATAAGGAATTACCTTCGTAGGAGCATATTCCATAGGCTTTAGCCGCAGATGAAAAACTTCTAATTGATAAAGTGATAGAACATGTATTTCTAAAATCCATACATTTTAATAAAAAATAAGTTAAAGACATACAAAAAAGTGCTTCTACCAGCTGGACACGAGATACTGAAGAGTTGGAAGGCAAAGTGAGATGCTCAGAATGACCTAGAGAGAGGCAGGTTCAGGATTCAGGAGTGGAAGAACAGAGAAACTATGCAGGAGCTGTTATCCAGGAAGCCATGAATAAATGACAGCTGTGCAGGAATGAGAATGCGCAGTACGTAAGGCTAACTGACCACCACAAGGGCAGAAAGACAGAAAGTCGACAAGAGCAACTACAAATTCTGGGTTCCCAGAGACGACTATTGGAACTTTGCACAATTTATAACTTTTGCCAGGGAACCTTAGGAGCAAAAGGCTATAATTTAATTAAATTAAAGTTATTCAGGGCGGGGAATTAGTAAGTTAGGAACAGATAGAGGTCAAAGTGACAGGAAATTCTAAGGTGGAAAAAAATACACGTAATTTGTATGGATGAACAGGAAGCCCAGTCTAGGGAGAAATGCAGACATATCCTGAGTAGATTTATGGACTAGGATAATTGGAAAGGTTAAAAAACATCGGAAAGAATAAGTTAATTCAGTGATGATAGAAAGGAAAAATTTATAAAGAACAGAAATCTCACATCTGCCTTGAATAATACCAGATCTCAAGTTAGCAAAAGCAGGGGATTGCTAAAGTACAGTGGAGATGGATTTCCTTTTTGTTTTTGTTTTTCAGTTACGGATTAAAGACTCTGAGCACTGTACTTGTACCAGGAATGATAGAAAGTAGCACACATGGCTTCTCCTTCAAGGAGCTCGAGGGAAGCTTAGTAAGAAAGAACAGTGTGTAATGAGTATACAAAGATATTTAATAGCAGGGAGAAGGAGCACTGCAGTGAAGGACCAGGAAGTCTGGGAGCACACAGGTGGGAGAGATTCATTTTAAATACATGTGTCGTAGAAAATATGGACTAGGTGGCATCTGAGTTAACTTCTTAAAATTTGAATTGGCACTCAGGATTAGGTAGGTGTGTTGTACTACAGCACGATTCATAAAGCGCTTCCCGATTCTGCCTTGCATGATCGTAACTTCACAACCTGCCACTTCTGCACATCCACATGCAACACGCCAAACGACCCGCAAAGCTCTCGATATGCCGTGCTTTACCTACCTCTAATATTTGTTTTTGGATTAATTATCTCCCGTCTAATATCTGTGCTTTCCCTTGCCTACCCCAACTAAGTTCCTTCACTGCTTTAGTCCAACATGCTGGAGTAATTTTGACTCTATCCTCTCCCTCATTGAATCACATCCTTCCTAATGCCTTTAAAAATCCCTAATGGAACTAATGGCTCCATTTTAACACTCACTGTCACATGTTTGTTTCGGTTCCATATCATCTCATATGTTACCAGTTACATTATACTCTCCTCCCTGGTCCAACAGGACCACCCATGCCACGCAGATCTAACCGTGGGAGTCTTCAACGTGAAGTGCAGCAGGGGCTCCCTGCAGACTTTAACTTCCTTGTGTGACATCCAAAGCCCACCTCACTCTGAGCCTGTCTGCTTTTCCATGGTGATCCCGTAGAACTCTGCCTCAAGAATGTGGCATTCCAGCCACTCCAAAGCTACACATTTTAGTCTCTGCAGTTCTTGTTCTCTGCCTGCCTTCTCCTAGTCACCCCTCACAAGTTTAACATCTTCCTGTGTGCTTTCATGTAATGTAGTATCAACAATGAATCGTAACATGAATTGTTAACTATATTATTTAGAAATATACGCATATTTATGGATATGAATTTAGATCGAAAATCATTTATGAATTTTTATAGTGAGCAGTACATTTTTCATATAAGAAACACTAATTGTCTATTTTAAATGAATAAACCTACTTCGAAATTCAGAAACATTTGAAAATAATTTTTCCTGCCAGAGCACAATGATCAAGAATTCTTAGAAAACTATAAAAAATATTTTTTGGAGAGTCAAAAAAATCAACCTGATCTCAAAACTCCACATTATCTAACTATTTAGTTATGTAACTGTTTTGTTAGTGCATATATATATATATATATATGTATTAAACTTAGACTCATAATTTTGTATGAGTATCTTTAAGACTACTATAAACATTATTAAAGTTTAATGTGTTACAATACTAAATTAATGGGTAATGGAGTCTATTGATTTCATAAAGTATATCATTACATAAGATGAAACAAAGAAAGAAATTTGACTATTAATGTTTATCTCGAATCAAAGAATTACATTTTCTAAAAGATGCAAGTAAAAAACAAAACAGTTCTTTCTAAGTGCTCAGAGAAACAGTAAGTCTATGTAGAGACACTCTCCCTAAACACTGAAATATTGTAATCAAGACTACATGTTAATGAATTATTCAGAAGAAAATTATTTATAGAGCTTCAGCCATATGTGAAAATATTTGGATCCATTGATTACCCAGCAAAATACTTGTTAAATTTGTAAAATACTTTATTCTCATTTTTTAGGGGATATTGAGGCACAACTAAGTGACCTAATTTGCCAATACTTTCCTTTACTCAGTAGCAGAAGCAGAAATGTAATCCAGATAACTAATGTGTGCGATCTGCCTATTTTGTAAGAGGTGAGATGTAATCAAAGAAACCGTTCAGGTATTCCACTTAGATTCATGAAAGGGCTTCCATCAATTTTGGAGAGTGGAAACAGAATGTAAAAATTGTTGTGCATTAACATAATAAGCCTAGGTTTGTAAAAGATTAGCCTTTCAGACTTCTTCTATCTAGGGACTATGTAACACATATGATTACATAGATTGCAGATTTGATCTAAGTGTATTGACTTTAGTCAGCTAAAAATATCTAGCTACCATAATTCATTTAAAGCAGAAAGAACAAATATGTTCAAGACATGCTTTAATTTATGGTACATGAAGCAATGGTTATGATAATCAGAGAGCGGAAAGAAATGTGTATTACTACACTCAAATTATTTCTCATTTTCCATGGATGATTGAGCTTCTCTCTGGATAATTTAAAGGTCTTACTCACTGTTAAACATAAAAATTAAAGTTAAAAATGTAATTTGAAGTTATAATATTCTTTTCATGGAATACATATTTTTTTCTTGTTGTAAATTCAAAAGAACCTTATTTCAAAGAGATGGGCAATAGGTATACTTGTGAAATGTGTTTAATGTACTTTTGTAGAGAAAATAAAAAGTATGTCTGAGCACTTCCCTGTTTTCAGTAGAAAGTGCTGTGTCAAGGATGTGAGAAGCAGTTCCTCTAAAAATATTAATAAATTGGCTGCACAGATCCTGTTCTGTGTACCCAGCTCTGAGTCATGTTCAAGGCAGAGAGACAGAGGCCTAATGGTGAACCTGAGCCAGACCTGCACTGTGGGTTTTCCTTTGTTTGCGGAAGTGAAATCATGTCTGATATCCAAAAATACCTTATTATAAAACTCAGGAGAGCCAGGAAAGGTGCTTATTTGGAGAAAACATATAAATGTATACAATTTATATATAATTTTGAATACTGAACTTTAGAAGTTTTCTATTGCTTCATAACTGGCTGGGATTGAAATATAGTTTGCGCATTTTCTGAGGTGTTACACCACAGAGTAATTCTAAAGCATGAGGTGTTGGCTTGTTTCCATTCATTTTGGGATTTTATCTATTCCTGTCAATTAAGCTTATATCTAAACATTGTAAGAACTTGACATAGAAAAAAAAGTGAATCATTGAAGCTGTAACAAGCAGCTTCAAATTGTATAGCACTTTTATCAACAATTTAGGCTGGCATAACTTTCTAATTTTCTCTAACCAAATAATTTTCTCTAACCAAAAAATTAAAAAAATCAATAAAAGACCATATAAATAGTTAAACTGATCATTGCATTAAAAAAAATGGTATTACTGAAATTCACAGCATTTATATAAAGTAAGACAATGATCATTTAGACCTAGAAAGGAGATATAAGTCTCTTGTCCCAAACTGTTTTTGAGAAGATGAATGAACTGAGATCATGGATGAATAACAACTGACAACTGTCAAATGCTGAAGCTCATGATAGTCAAGTGAGTTTTTATAGAGTGTTTAATACAGTTTTCCTGTGTCTGTGATCTTTCTAAGTCAGGAAATGCATCGATCAAATGTTAGGAGGAGACGATGGTAGCCAAAATAATAAATAAACTATGCATAATTTTATGGCAATCTGGGAAAAGAATGCTTCTACAATTTTTTAGATTCTCTTCCATTTACATAGGACATGTTTTACAAGTCAAAGGTTCTCCACAGTTATCTGAATCTGAGGATGCTTTCTACTAATTTGAACTTACATGTTATCTGGGTCTATCTTTAGTGTTCCACTTAGAAAAGAAATATTTGCAAAGGCAAGTAACCAAGTATGGATTTGGAAGCTGACATTTATATTGTTTGAAAGAAGAGCTTTTTGACAGATACTTTCATAAATTGCAAATAGATAAATGACATGTTGTTTTGATCTGATTTGTTCTGACATATCTGCAGGCAGAATGCCTTTCAAGTCGTTGCTGTGGACGGGGTCTGCAGTGGCATTATCCAGTGCCTCTCGGCCGAAGACTGCATGGACTGGCTACAAGCAATAGCAACTAATATTTCAAACCTCACAAAGCACAATGTAAGTAGTGATTCAAAGACTACCTGGCCATACGGTTTCTCAGCCTGTATAAAATTCCTCAATATATGTGTAACTTTGCATCAACTGCTTGGTATTCTAAGAATGAACTTCCCATCCATCATGAAAACTATTCTGAACACCTATGAAAGAAAAATACCCTGAGAGTTCTAGCCCAGTTTATCGGTTCAATGATACTCTTATGTGTAGGTTTGCATCTCCAAGCATCATAGGCAACTACATTAGTTAAGGAAATCAAAGTGAGTATTTAGTATATAAACACTAAATACAGTTAAAGTTTTCTGGACTAATACAGTACTAAATTTCAAGAGAGCATATTGATTTACTTTAGTGATGTTAGAGTTGCAGCTGGTAATGTCGGAAGGAGTAGAGGCTGGAGGAAGAGAAATAACGTGGAGACTGAGGGTCTTGCCCGGAACAGGAACAATTAGGATGTCACTGTGGGATCCAGTAACTTGCACGTTAGAGCCTGGCCTGCATTGCTAGGAATGGCTTCCCTATGTTTTCTCTTTCCTCTCCAACCTTTTTTCCCCTCCCCATCCCTGTGTCTTTCCATGGGTACTCTCTTCTCATTATCATTATTCTTTAATAATCTAGCCAACCCTCTCTTCTTGTTATTTCTAGGAGAAATATTGTCTAACAAAATATACAAAATCATTAACCTCACTTCATTGAGTACTGATGCAGGTGCATCAGGGATTCTGTTTTAGGAAGGAGTACTTGATATCACACATGCCTTTGTCTTAATCCTCTCCTCGTCCCGCAGCTGTTCTGTGCCACACTGGGGCATTAAACAATTCCCAAGGGAAATTCAGAAGTCTAATATAAAAATGGTTCACAGGAATATGTAACTGTCTCACCAACTCATAAACAACAAAACTGTTTTTATGTAAATGACTCTTCAGACCCAAGTTTATTTGCACAGATTTTGCTTTGAAATCTAAGTTAGGATGGTGGCAAATATGCCTTTCCTGAAAATAGGAGTCTGGCAGCCATTAAAGACACTGACTTGTTTCCAGTTCACGGATATTTCAAACAATGCCATCATTTGGCCACATATGTGGCACTGGGAAACTCTGATGGTGGCATGATGGGCATGTTCAATTTTACCAGGCAATGCCAAATGCTTTCCAAGTGGCTGTGCAGTTTTCCCCTGCATTCTTAGTAGTTGACATGTCTCTTTCTATGGCTCATTCTCAATACTCAGTGTCATCTTGCTTTTTTAATTTTTGGTTGTTTGGTATATGTGAAATTCTATCTCCAGTGTGAATAAAGACAGATGGAGTTTTAGAGTGCTGCCTGAATAGGTGCAAATCTACCAAGGCTTACCTAGAAGCATTGGCTGACAAGGAGGTGTGACCCGGGTATGGCTGGCTTGGGCAAAAGTCAGCCCCTC
>CAUYSK010111989.1:0-25085 GCA_963575035.1 Avahi laniger
CTTCAAATGCTGAAAATTCAGTAGAATGGTCTCATTGAGTTATTTGGCAACTTCTAGTTTAGTTGCTTCGATGACTGCTCTCAATTGGTCATTGTCAACTTCCCATGGCCTGCCACTGTGCTCCTCATCTTTAAGGCTCTCATCTCCTTTGCAAGACTTCTTGAACCACCACTGCACTGTACATTCATTAGCAGTTCCTGGACAAAATGCTTTCTTGATGTTGCAAGTTGTCTCTGCTCACCCTTACACCAACTGCAAGTTCAGAAGTTCCTAAGATCACCATTGGTTTTCGTAATTTGCTAGATTGAGTCCCAGAACAAATTGCAAGTTGTGATACTCATGGGTATGGTTTATAGCTAAAGAGTACAGCTTAAAATCAGTCAAAGAAAGAGGCATGTATGGCAGTATCCAGGAAAGTTCCAAACATGAAGCCATAGAGCTTCCAGTTGTCAACCTAAAATAATCAAAAGGGTTGTAATCTAGTTTAAAGAGAGTTTATTCAGCACAAAGTTTGAGGACGGTTGCCTGGGAAACACAGATTCCAGGGAATGGAAGTCAGTGTTCCTTTTTTATTAGAGACAAGGTCTCGCTCTGTCACTCAGGCTGGAGTGCAGTGGTGTGGTCATAGCTCACTGTAACATGGAATCCTTTGTGCTCCAATAAGAAAATCACTTGAATTTGTTTTTGTCTAACATCATTTCTATAGTCTAAAATAAATACAAAATGAACATAAAATAAACAGCAAGTGATAAGTCATTAGCAAAAAATAATAAAGTGAGAAATGCACATTAAAATTATATATAACATAATCACATTTATTTAGGAATGTATTCCAATATCAAAATAAATTAGACAACTTCAATATAGTAATGAACCAGTACCTTGGAGGTCACCAATTCATAAAACTTATGAAAGAATAAATTGAAAATATGAATATCTCTATATTCATTTCAATAAAATGGATTTATAATTTAACAAAGAATTCAGGAAGAAATCTCTAGTGACAAATGACCTCATAACCAAACTGTATTAAACTTTTACAAAATAAATAATAATCTTTACAGTAACTGTCGCTTTTTTGATATGTCAATTTGGTGAGGCTACAGTCCATAGTTATTCAATCAAACTCTTATCTAAATGTCCCTATGAAGGATTTTCCAGGTGTAATTAAAGTACTACAACTTCTGCCTGTGCTCATGGAGTTCCATCCTCCTGTGATCTTCTCTTCTTGAATGCCTGTGGACAATAGCTTCATCTCATCGTCCTATGTTCCAGCCTGCTGATGGTCTTTGCCCTCTAGATTTCGGTCTTGCTTAGACAGTCACTACAATCTCTTAAGTTGATTTCTTGCAGAAACCAATAATTCTTCCTTTCTTTATATCTCATTCTTTCTCTCATTTTATCATCTATCTATCACATGTCCATATATATATGTATATGTCTGTGTGTACGTATGTACATACACACACTAACACACACATATATGATATATCCTATTGGTACTGCTTCTTCTGTTGTACCCTTAGTGATATACCAATTCTTTCACACAGTAGATGAAGAGAAACATAGACCAACTCAACTCACATGAGGAAGTTCAAAATAGTGTTTGGGAGAGAAAGAAAAGCTATATTGGAGTGATGAATGGTGAAAAAATGGTTGAGAATATGTATTGAAGTTTTCCATAAGATCAAAATATTGTAGAGTAGGTATAATTAACTGAAAAATGAATTAGTGACCAGGAATTAGTGACCAGAATGTGAGATGTTCCAAATAAAGATTTTGATGGTGGAGTAGATTTTAGCTCTAGAAGCTCTGAATGTGATTATATAAATGAGTGAATGAGAAAAAAATCAATAGAACTTAGGTGAAGAAAGACCAGAGTACTAGATATTCCCGAGAAATGGAGACCCTAGAAATGGAAATTGATTATAAAGCTGAAGAAAAAGACTATTTAGGTTTTGAATATTCATTAGCCATATGCAGGTGAATGACAGCAACTATTCTGGCAGCTACCTAATAAATAATTAATGGATACAATTTTGCATCTATTAATCCTACATGCAAAAAAAGAAATCCTTCTATAATTTTCAGTTCATCCATGGTCATTTCTCACTAATCTTTAAGAATAAAGTAATGCAGGTGAGGATTTTATTAACATTTATTTTTGCATAAACATTCTATATTTTTGTAATTACTTTCAGTGAAAGTAAAAAATAATTTGAAACTATCTACAGCAGCAGTCACAAACTTTTTGGCACCAGGGGTAGGTTTCATGGAAGACAATTTTTCCACAGACCAGGGGTTGGGGTATGGTTTAGGGATGATTGAAATGCATCACATTTATTGTGCAGTCGAACCTCTCTACTAATGATAATCTGTATTTGCAGCTGCTCCCCGGCACTAACATCACCGTTTCAGCCCCACTTCAGATCATCAGGCATTAGATTCTCATAAGAAGTGCACAACTTAAATCCCTTGCATGCACAGCTTATAGCAGGATTCATGCTCCTAAGAGAACCTAATGCTGCTCCTGATCTGATAGGAGATGGAGCTCAGGTGGTGATGCCCGTGATGTGGAGCAGCTGTAAATACAGATGAAGCTTCGCTCACCTGCTGCTGTGTGGCCCAGTTCCTCACAGTCACAGACCAGTACCAGTCCACAGCCCAGGGGATGGGGATCACAGATACACCATGTCTGTATTTCTAGTTTGAGATTTTTGTTTCAAGTACAAATATACTTTTATGAACTTTCAAGATACCAGACTGTTTTATTTTTATCATTTCTCTTTCGACTATACTGAAGCCTGATCACTAAACAATACCAATGTCAACACAGAAATTAAAAACAAAGTAAACAAATAAAAAAGAGGAAATGAGGAGGTGATTGCAGAAAGATTAGTGAAATCAAATGCCTGAATTGATAGCTACAAAGCACAAATATCATTATCATCTCAGAATATGTGAAGAACGAGACTTATGTAAGTACCCAGTTAATACAATTGTGTGCTATATTGTGGCAAGTAAGGCCAGTTTATTTGCCGGAATATCTGCTCATGACCCTCTCTTCTCTGAGCTTCCTTCTGCTGTGCATCAAAGTCTGACAACATCCTAGTTACTATGAAAGATCAGCCAGCCAGCCACTGGGATCAAAGATAGGCTTTCTTCATCAGTTTTCCTCAGAGCAACAATATACTAAAATATTGTCATAGCCTTACAAACAGAAAGTTCTTAGGAATATTCTTCTAAAATAGTATTTAATAAGGACTAATATTTATGCAAAGTTTTATTTATGTATTTATTTATTTATCCTCTACATTGTCTAAGTGTTTCTAAGGCAGGAGAAACCAACCATAGAACAAACTGTATAGAGAAAGATAAGTTTTCGAGGAATACTAGTAAGAATTATCTAGTCTTGAGAAAATGATATTTTCCAAAAGTAATTATTTGAATGTTTTTGGAGCTCCTCCTATTATAACAAAAATTTCCTTTTAAAAATTTTCTTCAAAATCACTCAAATATTCAAAGTATCTTCAAAATCTCCTAAAGCTGTTTTCTAAGTCATTATGCACTTACTGCAGCTTAATTATTTATACTATATTATTGATAATCATAAATATATATTCTTTGTGGAGATGCATACTTTACAGAAAAATATTATTAAACATTCATTTGTACAAAATTCTTAGAAGCCAATATACTCTGATTAATTTATGTTATCAATTTTTAGAGAATTGGGAAATATAAGCAAGTCTTATTCAAAATTGTCCTAAAAATAATTCTGATTTTCATTGTCTCATCATAAATATCTAACTTGTGATGTGTTAAATGAGTATTTTTTTACATCAACTACCATTTTGTACTAAGGGAGAAAATAATTCTGTTAGAGTTTTCCTTTCTTTCTATTAGGTTCAGAGTTGATGAGATTCAAGTAAAATGGTCATGTTCTAAAAGTTTAGTAATAAGATTCTGTTATAACATGAAAAACAGAAGTCATAGAGGTTTTAGTGTTTCTAAAATACATTTTAGAAAACAGACAGTTACTTACATTTTGAAATTAATTTCAGTGCTAGTCATAGAATGGAAGATGCTTTACGAAGGTACATCAGTGTCAAGACGAATGTAATTTACTGTTCACAACACATCACAGGAGTCCACAGATGGCCACAAGAAATAGGCTGACCCCCTGCTAGTCTCATAAAGCTGACTGAGATTAGCAGGAAATGTATTTGTCATCACAATCAATCCATATTTAGTTAAAAACATACCATTTTTATTATCATTTTAAGGTAATAAAATATATATTTAGTAGTCATTTTTACTATTTAGTATAAATGAGATAAACTTTTCTCCAGGAAATACAAAAAAAAAGGAAAATGGTATTTTTAAAAGGAAAGAATTTTAAATCCTTCTTTTAAGAGAGACTTGAGAATAATTGTTCTTTTTATCAGGGATATATATTTAAATCGATGTTGGGGAAGATAGCCTTACACAACAGAAAACATTCCGATGAATGTCTTGAAATGTTTTAAGATTATGAATCAGTAGCTAGAAAACACACAGACCACACACACGCACACCCACTCACACACACACATACACACATGCACATTGCATTTAATCTAGTCACTGCACAGAGAGCTTGTCTATGCTCCATCTGTGTGGATGTCTTCTTATCAGAATTTGAGTAGAGATCTGGGTGGTGGTTTTGAGCTAAAAATAATTCAGAATTTGGATTCTCCAGAGACCCACTTGTTCATTCATTGTGCTAGGGTTTGAGAAGTTCTGAATCATTTGCGATGACAGGAACTTGATTTGTCTTTTTCAGGTCTAGGGCTGGTCGTCTTCTGTTAAGTTTTGTTGGATTTTTAATGGTCTTATTTTAATCCTTAAGGGACCAATGTGTAGTTCTTTGGTTTGTAAGGACTTGTTTTAATCCATTTTTCTGTTGCTTATAACAGAAAACCTGAAACAGGGTAATTTATAATGAAAAGACATTTATTTCTTACAGTTGTAGAGACTGAGAAGTCCAAAGCCGAGGGGATGTATGTGGTGAGGCCTTCTTGCTGGTGCGGACTATTTGTAGAGTCCCAAGGCAGTACAGGGCATCACATGGCAAGTGGGCTGAGTGTGTTCATGTGCTAGCTCAGGTCTCTTTTCCTCTTCTCAGAAAGCCACCAGTTCTCCTCCCCTCCTAACCCATTAATCCATCAAGCCATTAATCCCTTAATCCTTTAGTCCATGAATGGATCCAATCACCTCTTAAAGGCCCCACCTCTCAATACAGTCACATTGAGGATTAACTTTCAACATGAGTTTTCCTGGGGTCCTTCAAACCATAGCAGGGCTCCTTGTATGAATAAGCTTGATAATGTGGGATGTTTACCATTTGGAGCTGGTTAAATATCAAGGATTCGATAAGGTTTTCCATCCTGTTCAAAAAGTTAATAGTCAAAGTTTCTAAGGTGAGGTCCCTTATTATAACAGTGTACTTTGTTTCCATACCATCTTTCTATCATAGGATGGTGCTCAGAATTATTTTCATAAATTGATATATGAAGGAAGGAAACATAAACATGAGCTCATGGATTGATTCACACTTGGGAAGAAGTTTACAGCAATCACAGGTATGAGAAATATGCTAATTTTTGTCCTTAGTTCTCAGCTACCCCTTTTGATGAAAAACCAAGTTGAACATAGAATTTTGTGACAGTAAATTACTTGAGAGTTATTGAATAGTTGGAAATAAAATAAAAGGAATTATTTCATGTAGCAATTTGTGATACTGCTTTACAATCATTTATTTTTACCTGTTAAGAGGTTGGGGTGTGACTTCAGGTACACCAAGCTTCAAATCTTGGCTGTAAGAATGAATATTCATTCACTGTAGCTTTTCCCTACCTCCACAGGCCATGCAATTCTTTGTAATCTAAATCATAAGCAAAATGCTGGCTCCGATTCATTGTGTCCTCTCTATATTCCAATGCAAAAAAAGGTGCTTACACTTATCTGCATATGAGGAAACTATACTTACACATATATATCTGTACACATGCTATTAAGGAGAAAAGACATAATATTAATAAAATGTACACTATAAAGGATATATGATTTCTGTTCCCATATATTAGATTAAAAACTAACTTTTGATTCTTCTATCGAAAATCTCCTTTTTATGTCCCTCGAATTTATCATGTAGCAGATATCAGCCACTTTTAGATGACTAGCTTACTCCCACACAAATTATTCCACTTTTCCCAATGTACACACATTTAAATAAATGTGTAGTTTGAAAAGTAAAGAGTTTATTAAGCACATTAAAATGGAAGTTAACACAGTTTGCTCTTTCTGCAATGCATAAATGTGTTACTCATTTTTCTTTAACTCATGATATCTTTATTAAGAAAACAATATTCTCGCACCCTTTCTGTATATTGTATTACCAAAACCAGAGAGTACATGTTTTCTATTTTCTATTTAAAAGTATTTTTATAATGCCGTATAATTTTCCAACCATATAAACTGTATCTGTGGAATATAAGGAACATATGTTATCCTTAACTCTCTGCTAACAATTGAGAATAATTAATAAAGAACATAAGCGGGAGAAGCAAAACTTAAATATTCATGACAATTACTATAATACATCCCGTATATCTAGGGAAGACAGTGTGAGGTCAAAATATATTTTAAATATTTCTAATTTTCTCATTCTTTTAACACATCAGTGAAAATTTGGAAGCATATAGGATTCTAAGGTCATAGCATGTCTCCCAAGAATTACTATGATAACTCTAAATTACTTTATATGTAATTGATATTTTGAAGGAATAAATATGTGCCTAGCTTGATTTTATCTTGTTGAAAATAACATATTTTTACTGACTTATAAAATTTATTTTGGAGTGTAAGAAAGTCATTTCACAAGGAAAAATTATGAAGATATTTATTGCAGCTGTCAGGAAACAATGCTCAATAAATATTTTCACATTTCTTTACATTCAGGGATTACTGAGAAAAGGTTACTGACAACTTATGTTAAAGAATTATTGAAAGAAAAACAAGCCTTGGAAGTTAAATATAGAGACCTTCAGAGAGATTTATAAATAAACTTCCCTGCAGCCATTTGTTTACATTCTAGGGGTTATAAACCTATAGACCTTCTGCTCTCTCCAGAGAGTGTTTATTTATATTCCAGAGCAAACATCAATTTATTTTCATCTCTAGAGAGTTAGATTACCAGCTACCTTATATGAGCCTCCAGTTTCATAGGTTATGGCATCCCCAGACTGACAGTCGTTATGTCTAATTTGGCCATCTGTTTGTGACTCCCGTTATATTCCCATTTGGTCCCTTCTGGGCTCTGTCCGAAAAACAGCTAAAACCAGTAGCCTTCATGAGACTCATTAGTGAGCTACAGCTGTGACCAGAGCTACTTACTCAGGCATATCTTTGATAGGACAAGTATATTTGTGTTGGCACCTTCATTCTCTTGGGCCATTTGCCCAAACCTTAAATCTAGTCTCTATAAACCACCAACAGCTAGAAAGACTAATATAGCAGAGAGAGATACACATACACACAAATGTTGCGTTATCCATGGTTCAGGTAGTGTGAGCTTTCATCCTATCCTATTGGTTTCCCCTTGCCTCTTACTATAAGCTGAGTTTATAAATCATGTGATTCAAGAAACTTAGTTTGGCCTGAGATCCATTATGTCCCATACCCTCTAGAATAGCTTGCCTTATGACATGCTTCAAGGTTTCCATTACATAAAAATAATTTTCCACACATGAAAATATAAATTAATGTCATATATTATTTGTTATATATGTTATATTACCAAATAAATGAGTTATATAAGGACATACTACATGCATTAAAATAGCTATCATGAGCCAAAGGGTAGTAGAATGTTATGAGGGTTCATATTTATAGAGAAATTTAGCTTGATATTATTGTTCAATATTCCAAGAAGGACGTATCACTTAACAAATTGAGGATTAATAAACAATCACAACACTGATTTTTCTGAGTGTGTGTATTGAGCATTTTTAATAAGCAGATTAAAGTCTTTGATCAAGAATGTGCTCTATTACATTTGGCTCCGGTTTTCATTCTATTAGTTTTAACTTCTCCACAGGTACCCTGTCATGCTCGTTTCTGTGGCTGCACTGGTCTTCCTTTGGTTCTGTAACTTCACCAGGCTTCTTCCAACTTCTTGGCCATTGTAGAAGCTTTTTGCCCTACTTACAACACTCTTCCCTTTGCTCTTCATTCTAATTCTCTTTCAAATATCAGCTCATAGACTGCCACCTACCCTTATTTTATATTCATAATGTACTCTGTTACTTTCCTCTGATACACTGTAATTACTTGATAAATATATTTTTTTGTTTCTAGATTGTGAGTTTTATAAGGGTAAGAACTGTGTGTGAGTTTGATTACCGCCATATTACCAACCAAACTGCCTGAGATGATCATTAAATAAAGTAGTAAAAGTGACATAAAAGATCAAGAAAGATAAGAATTGGAAAATGTGTCTGTTGAATTTAGTGGCATGAAAATAATTTGAATTTTGAGTAATTAAAGCTATGCTGGAGAGGTAAGACGGAGTTCAGATTCTGGTGCATTTATAAGTTGGTAGTAAGGATACTGGAATAGTAAATATAGAAACTATTTCAGAAGTTTGGTTTTGAAGGAAAGGGCAAACATTGTGGAGTGCTGAAAAGTGAAGTGGAATTGAATTAAGTTGTTATTGTTATTTGTCTTGTTAGTTTTAAATCTGAGAAAGCACATATAAATGCTGTTCACAATAACCTAATAAAAAAAGATCAATTGAATATACGGCAGCAGGAGGGATGGATTTAAAGCAAAAGGTCCCTGATGAGGTTAAAGGGTAAGGAGTATAGAGCAAAAAGGAGGATACACTGAATTTGGGGAATGTACTTACACAATTGTAACAGGGCTGAAAGACAATGAGGATATTGTGATAGAATGCTAACATGGCTTATAGTAGATGACTTTTTCTCTGTAAATTTGAATGAAGAAACAGGAACATCTTTAAAAAAGCTAATGAGCAGGGAGTTGGTTATAGGATAAATGTTTGAAAACTACAGTGATGTTTTTAACTGGTGCTCTTAAAGAATATGGGAGCTAAGTGATTTATTTAAATCATAGCATTATAATATTTAGAGTTTCATTAAGGTTGATGAATATTACTTAAATAGGTTGGAAAATATCCCCCAGTGAGAAATTTTCTCAAAAAGTATTCAACTAAGTCCCAGGGGCAGACTTAGAGAAAGAAGAGTGTTGTGAGCTTACTTCACATTAACATACGATATTAAATCTTTAGAATATTAAATATAGCCTGCTAGAATGATAAACAATTTCAAGCAGGAAGATGGTGCATGGGTAAAGAGTAAAGTGGTAAACTCTACCTGTGTTTATCGCTATCACTTTGTAATTAATCTTTATACAGTCTAAGGGAAAATCTGTTATTTTCTTCTTCTTCAAATTGTTTATCCTTGGACAGTTATTCTTGATAAAAATTAAGGATTGTCATTCTAAGTTGCACTCATATTATTTTGGGAAATTATATGGGATGTCTGAGTTTTTAAATTATTTTGGGAAGATTTGTTATTGAACTGTCTCATCTATGAATGCAATATGCCATTCCATTTGGTCAAATCTAATTTTATTTTCTTAAATAATGATTTTAAGTTTACTCAATAAAAGTTGTGTATATCACTTGTTAAATTTATTTGTATGTATCCTATGATTTTACTTTTTGTGGTAAATAATAACTTTTATAAATTACGTTTCTATATTTTGTTGCTGATCTGTGGAAATGAAATTGATTTGTATGTATTGCTCTTATATGTAGCCGCCTTTTAAAGCTTTTTGCATAATTCTAGCAATTTTCAGATTTTCAAATTTCTACAGAGGCAAATCATATCACTCTTGAATAATTACAATTTGGTTCTTCCTTTCTAATCCTTATATTTAACTTTCCATTTTGATAATGCTGAAAAAGATCTACCTTACAATGTAAAATAGAGATGATTTTAATAGCCATCCTTGTTTTATTGAAATCTTACTGCTATTTACCTACAATCAGTCATGACATACTGAATTTTCTTTGCCATTTGGTTCTAAGAATTATTTTGTTTCTATTATGATTTCTTCTATGACAAATTATTTGGAGTAGGATACACACATACACATACACAAAAATGCACCTTGAGTAGAATGTTAATTTGATTTTCATTGAATTCATAGATAACTTTGAGGGTAATTGATATATTTACAATATCTTTTTCAATTATATGTCATGTTATATTCAAGTAGATTTTCTTTATATTAATTTCTGAATTTTCTATATACATAATAATATCACTTATAAATTATGACACATCTACTTTTTGCTTTCCAATTTTCATATTTTCTTAAATCCTTGTTTTAATGTATAGCTACAGTAAAATTGAATTGAAGATTGAACACAGAGAATCTTTGACTCCTTCCAGAATGCACTGAGAAACTTTTCTCTTGCTATGAGATTTTTGTAGAACCCGAGAATCAGTGCCTCATGAATACAGTTCTTCCTTGCTTGGAATGAAAAGCAAATCATCATTTTTGTTTGCTTCCTTTCAATATTCAATAGCGTTCTCTACCTTTGATTCAAGTTACCTGATATATCAACTAAATATGTTTGCTTCAAGATAAAACAATTGGCCCATTGCGGGACTTTGAGGGGGAAAAAGCTTCTAGCACTGAGCTATAACAAAATTCCTGGGAGTCAAAATAACTACTATGTCATAACTAATGCCAGAAAGAAATTCTAATCAGGACAGAATAGCTTGGCAGCACTCACTGATAAAATGGAAATGGTAACAATAGTAGAAAGCTATCCTAGTAACAAAAGATGAAGGCAATGGGGGTGTTTATTTTGTTTATAGGTAGCATTATGGACCACAATTTTATTTGGTACAAATAACAGAAATTATAGAAAAGCTAAGAGTACTCGATTTTGTACTATCCCTTAGTATTTGAGAGAAAGGTGCAAGTAAAAAGGGCCAAGAATTTTTTTTAACAACATACATTAAAAGTAAATTTAGAGATGAAAAGTTGGACAATTGCTGATTTAATGACTGGAGTAAAAGAAAACATATATGGTAGCTTTTATAAAGTCCCTCATCTTTTGCAGCTGAAAAACCGATTATGGTAATGATGGAGCACACACCTTGATAATAAGAATATCAGGATTTCAGAAAATTCTGTCTTCACAGCCTCAACAAGTTTCTAGCCAAAGGTGGAGTCTTCATATGGGAATAGCTGGACCCTGAGATTTGCAGAGGGGACATATGGATAAATAGCTTGGAAATACTGACCTCCTGATTTCCAGCCCCAATGCCATAAAGTGGCAGGCTCCTCCTTGCTGAAGTCTCTGTAGATTCTGTACTAGATAATACTTGTCCTCCTCAAGGTTTTCTCCTTGAACCTTTGCCATTAGCCAGTAACAAAGCATCTCAGCATGGTTCAGCAGAGGGATTGTAGACTCTGCTAAGGGAGGAATTGGATCATTCACAAAAGGAACAGTAGGACTTGGATAATATATGCTAACCAAATCATGTAAAGCACGATGAGAAGTGATTGTGAAGGTGTGGACTGAGGAGAGTGAAGTATAAATCTGGAGAAGTGAGAATTTGTTGATATGGAGAAAATTCTTATTTTCATGTTTAATATCCCTGGAACTTGTCCAATTACAATGCAGAGATGCGACCTGAAAGACTGAAAAAAGTTATGGCCCACAATGTATGAAGTGATAATGCCAGAACTACTTTGGTCAACTGTTGAGAAAGAAATCAAGGGTACTTTAGAATAAATCTATTTTGTAAGACCCAAGGACACACTAGATGACTGTGTTCTTTGAAAAATTCCAGAAGACATCCCTTTTAATGAAACAATAAGAAATTTAATGAGTGAGCGGAATATTGGCATCATTTAGAAACTCCTAAGTGGTCACAGCTGATGGCAGGAGATGCTGTTAAGAAAACGGAGATTACCAATTATGAACAAAAAAGATTTGCGAAATATACTGAGCCAGAAATCTGATCTACAGGAAGTTAGTATTTGAGAATGTAAAATTGCCCCTGTGAATACAAAATTGCTTTGTGAGTATAAAATTGTCTCACCTGAAAACTCTTTTCAAACATTTGAGAATTTACATATGCGATATTAGAAAATAGTTGACAATGGAAGGAGAGACAAAATACATACAGAGAAAAACTAATTCACCTTAATAGTGCACTTACTTTGGTGGGAATCTTCAGGGAGCCCAGGATAATTATTCAGTTGATTGTGCTGCATTATTTTCTGAATTGCCTTTGAGTTCCAGTTCAAAGGAGTCATTGTTTTACTTGAGTTTCTCTCCTCTGTAGAAGGCCTTGCTCAATGTTTGAAATTTAGTTTTATGGTTATGCTATTGTTTCTCTTTATTACCTTCCATGTTACAATTAACTCCCTCCTATTACTTAACTGAATTCTTATCTTTCAAACTATTCTATCACCACAAAGTGATGTCTATTTCTGGTTATAAGTGTTTTGGTAGGTTTCACAATGTACCTACTCTGTCCATATGGCTAGGTTTAAAACAAAGCTGATGATCATGCTGTGGGTATCTTTACTCCCAGTCCCTCACAGGTACGTGATATGGAGATCCTACATACAAAACTTGTTACAGAAATGTGAACTCTATGTGTATGTGTATGTGTATATTCATATATTTTAAAGCAAAATTATAAGTGCTTTTTTCCTAGAGCATAGCTAGTTTTACCCAATAAGAAATTAAGGGTTTTGGCCATATGTGCTAATAAACTTACTTCCTGAAGCCTTTACTTATGATAGAGTTGCCATGATCTATTGAATAAAAAAAGAGATGCTTTGTGAAATTTCCTGTGAGCCAGCATGCATGTATAGTGCTTTCCAGCTATTTGCACTATTGGAATGATGTCACGTGATCAAAGTCATCTCTATGTCATTATTATGCTGAAATACTGAGTTAAGTTTCTGCTGTCACAGAACTGCAAAACTTAATGTGTGGATTTGAGAGATCATCTGCAGGATTTATTTTAGGTGATTTTTTTTCCCTTTCTTTCATAAAACATTCTCTGAATTTATTTTTCTGTATGTCTAAATAAGGTACTAAACCATATCAAGATATCCACTTTATTTATGTTAAATTACCATGGTATCAGAAAACCAGTTATATTGAAGTCAACTTATTTCTTAGTTGTCAAAATGCTGGCATAAAGCTAAATTACATTATAGAAAACATCTTCTCATGCTTTTAATAAGATAAAGATATTGGTGAGACTATGGAGAAAGAGAAACCTAGCTACACTGTTAGTAGGAATGTAAAATGGTGTAGCCACTATGAAAAACAGTATAGAGTTTCCAAAAAAAATTAAAAACAGAGCTACCATATGATCCAGCAATCTTTTTTGAGGGATATATACAAAAGAATTGAAATCGGGACCTTAAAGAGATACCTGAACTCCCATATTTATTGCAGAAATATCCACAATAATCAAGAGATAAGAAAACAACCCCAATGTTCATGAACAGATGATAAAATAAAGAAAATGTGTTATATTTATACAATGAAACACTATTCACCCTTAAAAAGGAGAAAATTCTGCCATTATGACAACATGGATGAACCTGAAGGACATTATGCTAAGTGAAATAAGCCAGGCACAGAAAGGCAAGTACCACATATTCTCACTTTTATGTGGAATCTAAAAGAACTGAATTTATGGAAGCGGAGAATAGAATAATGGCTACCGGAGGCTAGGGGATGGAGGAAATGGGGAGATGATGGTCAAAAGGTACGAAACCACAGTAAGAAAAGAAGAATAAGGTTCTTTTTCTTTCTTCTTGAGATCTATTGCACAGCATGGTAAATATAGTTAATAACAATGTATTGTACATTTCAAAATTACTAAGAGAGTAAATTTCAAATGTCCTCACCACAAAAAATAAGTAATAGAAATGATGGATATGTTAATTAGTTTGATTTAATAATTCCACATTGTATTCATAAATCATAAACATCACTTTGTACCCCACAAATATATGCAACTATAATTTATCATTGTATAGAGCATCCAATGCTATGATTGCATAACATCATTTTTTCTGCATATATTGAGGTTATACAAAAATCCTGTGAAAAAAATTTTCATGGTCAGTCACCAATAATTTAATTGCTAATAGGATAATTTTCTCTTGTTTAAAAATAAAATTTAAAATTGAAATTACTGAATTTAATAAAATGTTGGTAAGCTATACTTCTGAAATAAGTATGGCATTTATAGTACAGCACAGAAAATTCTGTTTTAAGACATTTTTCCATTTGACTTAGAAATGGTGGTGCTGCTTTTCCCACGTGTCTCTCTTTTACTATGGAAGCACTATATCACCAAAGTGAATCAAAGCTATGCCACGGAAACCAGAGATAAACTATGGGCTTCATTTGATGCTACAAGAAATAACCAGCATGTACAAATATTTATAAACTTCTGAAGTTTTCAGTACTGAGAAGTGTAACTGGACAAAAAATGAACAGTTTTTACAGATGTTTATTTAGGACTTCAGTGGTTCCTGTGTTATTGCTGTGGATAATGCAGACACATTTGTCTTTTATGTTACCTGAGGAGATTTTTTTCCCTTTTAAAATTTATTTAATGAAAAAGATATCAATCATAGGTAAAATGGTAATTAAGGAAATAGCAATAACAAAACCTTTGCTCACTTAAATATAAAAAATATACAAATAGAAAAAAAAGTTGCCTTTTACTTGGAAACAAAATAAGAATATTTTTAAATCCTGCCCAAAAAGCCACTGAATGCAGATCATTCTCAGACAAGGTGTCCAAAAACCTAAAATTGGTAAAACTTTCCAAACTCATTCTAGAAAAAAATAATAATAATCTTCTTTTAACCAATTATTAGGTTCTCAGTTATCTTGCCACTTAAGGCAAAGAAAAATAATGTACAAGCATGCTCATTTGAGAGATAACAAATGTAGTCATAGATCATCTTAAATTTTATCAGAATGACCAATGGATTTCACCCCCAATAAAATTTATTGCCTTACTTTTTTTTTTTTTTTTTTGGAAAATTCTGTTTTTAGCCTTAGCCAGAATGAGTATGTCCCAAACTCTCAAATATGTTAGCTGCTGATTATCAGTTCAGTGACAAGTGGCTCAAGTCACATATTTTTAAGTTTGTCTTTTCTAGTCTTCTTTCTATTTCTATTTTAAATTGATTAGTGGTTACTATTTCTTTGCTTGTATGTGCTTTAAGAATCACAAGAGGAAACTGAATAAATAATGCCTATTCTAGGCAAATTGTTGTTGTTGTTATAGTCTATATTTCATAGCAATTTTAAAGAATTGTATAGCAATTGTTAGCTAATGTTCCTTTTGCATTTACTTTATTCCATCTACTGAGGTAAAGGCTTTTGGAGGACAGACCCTAAAATGACCTTTAATAATTCCTGTCTTCTGATATTTATAGCCTTGAATAAGTCTCTCCCCTCTAGCATGGCTAGGAGCTGTGGCTTACTTTTACATAATGGAATGTGGCAAAGAAGATGGAATGCCACATCTGTAATTACGGGATGTTACGTACAACCCTTCATCTTGCTGTCAACTCACTCTCTTTTCTTTTGCTGGCTTTGAAGAAACAACCTATCGTGAATTAGGTGGTCATTTTGGAGTAGCTCACATAGCCTACATGGCAAGGAAATTCAGAAGGCTCCTGGGAGCTGAATGTAGCCATCATCAGGAAATGAAAACCCTCAGTCATGTAGCCAAAAGGAAATGAATTCTGCCAGCAACCTAGGACCTTGGAAGAGGTTCTTTCTTTACTTGAGTTTATGGTAAGACCACAGCACTGGCTGACACCTGGATTACAGACTGATGAGGACCTGAAGTGGAGAACCCAGCTAAGCTGTAGGAAGACTCCGACCCACAGAAACTGGAAGATAATAAATAAATATTGTTTGAAACTACTTACTATTTGATAATTTGTTATGTAGCAATAGAAAACTATCAAATGGATTTATATACATTAACTTGGCCAAATTTTCAATGACTCTATGAGTCAGTCATCTGCATTTCACTGATGAGAAAAATAAAAATAAGAGAGACTAAGTAACTTGTCAAGTTAGTGTCAGAACCAAGATTCCAAACAAGGACTGTTATTTTTTTCCCACCTCTTCTTGCAGAGCTAAAGGACTGCTATTTTTATAGCCTATGTGCTTAAAAACCTGCCATATTCCTTTGCTAAAATATCATTCCTGGAAATTTGACTGACTTACAAATGAAGTTTGCAAATTCTTCTTTTTATGTTCCTTTAAATTTTGTTTATGATTTATTTTTGTTGATTTATGTATAATTTCTATGATTTAACTAACACAACACAAAAACACAATGTTGACTTTACCATCAAGCCAAAACAATGATCTAATATGAATATAAATATTTCAAATCATTTAATACAATTAAACACATGTTGTAAGTAAGCCTTAATTTATTATTTAGCTAGCTAGCATCTAAAAATACTAAATGGCCCTAGATGGCTCTCAGGTGATCTTCTCTTCTAAATCTCATTTCTCAAAATGTTTTACACAATAATCTCAGAGCAACAAGAGAGTAAGAGCAGAAAAAGCAAGGTTCCTTGAGCCCTTGCTCAGCATTCTCACAAAATTCACTTCTACTTTATTCTATTGGTCAAAGCAAGTCCTAAATCCAGCACAAAGTCAATGAAGAGAAAAATAAAATCCAAGTTTAAATGAAAAGAACTGCAAATAATTTAGTCATTTTTAATCTTCTGCCCAAAAAATTCTGAAGTTGACTCCTGAAAATATTTAAATAAAATACATAATGATTACCTAGGAAAAGCAGAGTGGTTAGAGGGACAGTGTTCTAGCCAGAATATGATAATAAGCATATAAAATATTATGGTATGTCCATAGAAATTGAAGCTGCCTAATTTTAGAACGTAAAGAAAAAAAAGTGGTCCATCCCCTCTATAACATGGAGTATACTTTTTGAAGATATGAGAAATTATTTTGCAGCAGTGTACCTTTGAACTCTACTCTGAATTATTAATCAACAGAGAGAAAATGTCATATGTGATGACAAGAATAGGTGAGCAAAAGTAACTAATGTGAATATTTTTCATGAAAAGGAAATTATATTTCTGACATACTTATATTAGACATGCACATTTATCTTATAACTCCCATACTACCTTGTTTCCATTTACTTATAAAAACATACAAATCCAAAAGGGTTCCCCTAGTGTAGAATTATTTAAAGATATGTATTTATTTATCTATAGACCATATCAAAGTCCTCAATAAAGATTTTGAATAAACATTTAGCTTGAGTGTAATCAAATTTATTTATTTTTTTTCATTTTAGACGGGTTGCAGTACTCACAATTCAGGCAGAGTTTGAAGATGGCCTCCCTGGTTTGATGTCTCCTGGTGCACATGCCATTCAAAATCCCAGGTATTTGAATGTGATGCATTGTACTCTCATGTTCTGGTTATACTGTATGCCACAGATGATTTCTTTAAAAAGGAGATTGTCCAGTCAGGACTGACCTAATTACATGGACTGTTTAAATCTGAGTTTAGAGATCAGAGACAGAGGAAGTCAGAGATTCAAAGCATAAGAGAAATTCAACAATGTCAGGAAGTTTCTCCTGCTGGCTTTGAAGATAAAGAGAGATAAAGAGAGATAAAGAAGAGATAACTTCTCAGTCCTTAGAGAAACCCAAGCAGGGAATTGAATTCTGCCAACAATCTGAAAGAGCTTGAAAGAGGATTCTAGCTCAGGTGAGGTGCTACATGCAGTACCTTGATTTCTACCATGTGAGACCCTGAGTAGAGAAGACTGGAACACCAGACTCATGGTTGGATTTCTGTCCTCCAGACCATCGAGTAATAAATTTCTCTTGTTTTAAGCTGCTAAATTTGTGGTCATTCGTTATAGCAGCAATAGAAATCTAACGTATTCAGAAAAGAATGAACTTTACCAAAGGAAGAAAGAAACTAAAATTATTGTTTTTTATTACTTTAATTTTCTATATTCTACACAAAATGATGATTTTTTTTTTTTTTTAGACCATAAGGTCAGTTAAACAATATGGGGTCAAGTGCCTACGTAATTCCTTGTCAGTACTTACAGGCTGCAAGGCAAAATGTCTGGCTTTTTAAAAGATATCATCAGCTATTCTTAAAAAGTTATGTCAATGTTAATTTAAGAGGTCTTTTGCACAAATGTTAATATTGATAAATTGATTTTTTTCTTCTTCTCATTTATTTAGGTTACAGAATATATAGCATACATCAGTTTAAATTATGTAGGTGAACGTTTGTATTTTCAATAGTTATTAATCATTCACAAGATGAATGTAAATGACAATTTCACAATGCATGTTTAGATCTGCAGAACAAAGAGATAAAATAAAATATGATCTAGGTGACTAAAATGTTTCTGCACTGAAAATACCACTAAATCTTTATATGCCTCTGAACAGAGTGCGTTTCTTTCCCAGAGTAACTATTGATCTGTGTACTTTTTTCCAATAAATGATTTTACATTAAACTTAACTAAGTCTGTTCAAGATTTTATCTCCCTGAATACTTATCATCTTCATTTAAATACTTGGAATTTCTATTATCACATTTTCCCCAGAGTTCAATTAAAATTTAGCCCCCAAATAAAGTATATATTATATATAGATATATATATAGTAAATTCAACTCTGATATGCTTATATTGTTTTATAATGTTTATCTTCCAAACATCTCATTGCCATCATATCTTCGTATTATATAATTTCTTTATAATTATTTATCATACATTATTTTATATTCGATTTGTTCAAAATATGTCAAAAATAAAAAATGTCTTATGATTTCTGCTACTTTACTCATATTTCACATCATAAATTTTATTTCTTCTGTTAAAAGTTTCTACTCAAGGAGCTTACATGCTAGTGGAAAAAGACGACAGTTAAAAAATAAAATAATAATAGTATAATTGCAGATTGTGAGGAATGCTATAAAAAGAAATGAGGAAAAAAATAAGGCTGGACAAATGGTATAAGTGGCATATTTTACATTGGATAGCCAGGAGAGGAGCAGCTAGGTAAAGAGAGATCAAAGTAATTGAAAGAGGCAAGCAGAGAAAATGGATAAAAGCCTTAAAGGAACATGTTACAACAAATATTTGATCATTAAATATGAATTGTCTAATTTCGAACCAAAAGCATAGTTTATTATATCTCAAACAAGAAGCAGTATAATTAATCAAAGTATGTGCCTAAACTATAGACACAGTTTTGCCATCTTAATGGTAGCTTGTTTTTTACCAGCGGCAAAGAAGTCTAGAGAGCAAGTGGCAATGAAATCACGAAAGGTGTTTTCCACGGCTTGTTGAGAACTGACTGTTTTCCCTTGCAAGAAGTGATCCAAAGCCTGGAAGAATTGGTAGTTGGTTCAAGGTCTGGTGAATACAGTGGACCATAGAGTTTCCAAGTCCAGCTTCTGTAGCTTGAGTGTCGTTATTTGTGCAACATGTGATAGAGTGGTGTCTTGCAAGGAGATTGGCCTGTCTTTATTGACCAATCTTGTCTGCTTAATCACAAGCATCCTCATAATTTTGTCCAAATGGTTGCAGTAGACATCTGCAGTAATTGATTGACCAGGTTTCATGAAGCTGTAGTGGATAATACCAGTGCCGGATCACCAGACACTATCAGCTTTTTTGATTAATATTTGTTTTTGGACTGTGTTGCAGCACTTAATCTTTTTCCAACCATTGTGGTGAACACTTGTAATTGTCAAAAAGAATCAATTTTTCATCACACGTAACATACAATATAGAAATGATTCACGTTTATGTCGTGACAGCAAAGAAAAGAAAGCTTTTGAGACTGTATTGTTTAGGAAATAATGGCAAGAAAAAAAATATCTGTACCTGTTCAGTACAGTTGCAACAATCCATTTTTTAAAAATATTTTTGATCCTCAGTTGGTTGACTCCATGGATGTGGAACCTATGGATATGAGGATTGATTGTATTAATAAGAAAATATATGGTAATTATAAAAGCTGTGCTTTTGGCAATATTACTACAGATAATAAAGAAGCCTATTTTGAGCTTAGAGGGCAAGTAGTAGCAGGTGTATTTTTACTTCTTATTTCATTTACGACTGTGTTCCAAATGATATTGTACAAAATTATGTAAAATTAGAATGAAAAAAATTAGCAAGAACAAAAAGTTACCCTCTGGGGGATGGACACGCTAGAAGCTCTGACTCGGGTAGGGTAAAGGCAATATATGTAAGCTAAACATTTGTACCCCCGTAATATGCTGAAATAAAAAAAAATTTAAAAAAAATTGTCCCTGTGTCAGATGATAAGATAGTAAATATTTTTGTTGTTATTGTTCTTTCAACCTTTTAATGTGCTTTAATGTATATTAAAAATATATATTCAGGAAAATGAAATAAGAGATAAAAATATACCTGCTGCTACTTGCCCTCTAAGCTCAAGATAAGCTTCTTTATTACCTATAGTAATATGGTCAAAAGCACTGAGTTTACAATTAACATATATTTTCTTATTAACACAGTCGGTCCTCATATTCATAGGTTCCATATTCATAGCTTTGACCAAATGAGGATCAAAAATATTTTTTAAAAATAGATTGTTGCAACTGTATTGAACAGGGACAGACATTATTTTTCTTGCCATTATTCCCTAAACAATACAGTATAAAAACTATGTACATAGCATTTATATTGTATTAGGTATTATAAGTAATCTAGAGATTACGTTAAGTGTATAGGAGGGTGTGTGTAAGTTATATGTATATACTACACTGTTTTATATAAGGAACTTGAACATCCATGGATTTTGGTATCCACAGAGGTCCTGGGACCAATCCCCAATACACAGGGATGACTGTATACTGATCACAGAATCACAGAATGTGATGAAGCCATCAATGTCAATTTGCCTTCAGTGAGAGAGATGGGCTAGGTATTCTTTCCAGTGATATTATGCTAGTTATTGTTACCACACATGCAGAAGCCTAGGGACAGATACCCCACTACCATGGGTATCATTACAACACTGATTAATAAATTGATTTTAGATTTTGATGAAAGTGTTTGCATAGTTCCATTTTCATTCTTTCTAGGTTCTGGTGGTCAGTGAATCAAGTATTTTGAAAAGTTTTACGTGGGTCCATTTTTTTATTTGCAGGAACACAGGATTATATATTTAAAAGACTTAATTTCATAATCAGATTAAAGACACTATCCAAAAAACAGAAGCACTTTATAAGACCATACATAAAATGAATCAAGGGTTAATTTTGTTTCATAAAAAGAATTTATAATTTCTCTGATTTCACAAAACCCTAATATGGAGGATTGTGCATATGTTTGAGAAAACTGTCCTGATTTGACTTTCAAAAGTCACTAAGTTCTTTTCTTCATGTAAAATATTACAAATGAAGAGGCTAGCAAGTTAAACCTACTATAATCTCTAAATAGTCACAATTTAAGGAAATAAACTAAATAAAGTTATATCGATTCTCCAATCTGAGAGGAACAAGTAAGGACAAATATACAGGTACCATTTCATTTTATATACAGGATCTGTTGCTGGAGAAAGTAAAGCAATACACAAATATTAGTGATGTCCAAGGAAGGTGCGACCTCACTTGACTTTCAAACAATGTGTTATTTCGAGCATTGTTGATTTCCCAATAAGCCCTCTTATTGCCAAGACACTAATGGGATTAAAAGGCAGTCACAATCAGCACAGATGGGACACATTATCAATTGATTAGACTTCACCAGAGTCATATTATAGATCTCATTGTTTTATTCTGGAAGTCACTGGACAGCAGAGGTCTATGTGTTGAAATTTAGCATTTTAATAATGAATTTCAATAAAAAATTATACTTGTTTGAATATAGGGCAATCAATTCCATTCCCTACCAAACTGCATGCTATTATCTTAAAACTTCAAGTTGACTTTTTTCCAATGTAACATACACTATGTCCCTGAAACCAGTGACAGGGTAAGACATTTATTTAGTTCCAATTGCTGTTTCACTGTGGAGTGACCAGCTGATATCTTGTCCACATTTACATATGAACATTTAAAGTCCTCTGATCCATAACATTTTAAACCATGTCGGATGGTTGCTGGGAAAAGTATTTTTCATCTATGTTAACACAGCATTTTGTTAATTTTTTATTGTGTAGCTTAACATACTACATTCCATTTATCCTCTTTTTATATACCTTAGATTCTATGTTTCTGTATTGTTTGAGAGCAGGTAGGATCTTTTATCATCATGTTATCGCTAGTCCAGAGATTAGTGTACAGTAGGTACTTAATTCATGATTGGAAAAGAAACATAAACAAATCCTAAATTTTACTAGGGTCTCTTTTTCCTGTCCCATATTTCTAAGATACTGGTCTGCAGTACTACAGAAATCTTTTGTCTACTTAAAGTCCATAAAATATTCATATTCAAATTAAATTAAAACAATGGGAAGAATTTTGAAGGTTCAGTATTTATCTGCTCTTTTCCTTTACACTTCATTGTAAAGACTGGTATCATTCTAGATTCATCGTACCTCTTCTTAATGATTTCTGTTATACATTCCAAATGTTTCTGTTTTTTTAGTTATTTTTTGCTGAAAGAAATTGCCTTACGTATTAGTTGCTATTTTACCAGTATTTCTTATTAAGAGAAAGTCAATGATAGAAATGCAAAGTAGAAAGTATATTTGCCAACAGAGATTTCATTTCTATCACTTTCTCCACCCGACAAAACTTTTTTTCTGCCTCCTAGCTGCTGCAGCTAGATCCCATGCTAGAGGGATTCTGAAAAGTCATTGATTCTCTTTCCATCAGGACTCTGGATCTTGCTGATTTAAACCTATATTTTCTGGCCCTTCTGAATTTTCCTGCATAGTCTTATTCTCTACCTACTCCCCTTATCTTGACTGTCATCTCAGTTTCTGTAGATTTCTCTTCACAGCTTTGCCTGCAGAATATCTCAGACCCTACTTGATTAGCTCTACCCCGTTGTCATCAGCATAAAATATAGCACTTGAGGAGAAACAGGCATGATATCATCTATGTGAATATAAACCCAAGAAACTACAACAGTAAATCATAGAGACTAAGGTCGTATATTCTTTTGGTAGAAAGTCATGCTATCACTAATTTGCCTTTGGGAAACTCCTATGTGGATTTTCAGTTTTCCACATCACAGCTTTATATGGAATTTTTTAATTCTAAAAGATAAGAGCCACAAGGATCTTCGCATTTTTATCTTTTGAAGAGTTTTTAGATGTAAACCTTGCATGACACTGGAGAAGATAAAAGCAGAACCATGTTGACTGGAATGAGGTAGGCAGGAATCCCTGAAGGCTAAACTTGCAGCTTCATTTTACCTCTCCTTGACCTTTCATTGGTCACTATCTTTTCCAGTTTGAATAAAACTAATGTCTTCTTTGGATATTTTACATTTAAAGAAAACTTAGGTTCAGTGAGATGCAAATTAGTTACAGAGCTGAGACTGAAAATAAGGTTTCCTGATACATACTTTAATGTACAATATATGAATATTCATATAAACAAGTATTAATTTTTTTAGGCAAATGTTATTGATCTGAATCACCATATTCATTTTGTTTTTTGTTTTTTTCTGAGACAGAGTCTCGCTCTGTTGCCTGGGCTAGAGTGCCATGGTGTCAGCCCAGCTAACGGCAACCTCAAACTCCTGCCTCAGCCTCCCAGAGTGCTGTGATTACAGGTATGAGCCACCGTGCCCGGCCTGAATCACCATGTTAGTTTAGTATCATTTTTCCTCATTCTCTCAAGCAACAACATTGTTATAGTACCAGGAAAAGAAATCATTTAAGTGTCAAGTTTTAATTGTCAAATGGGATGTCATGAAGAATATTATCTACATCAGTAATACATAAGATATGATCCTGGTAAAATATATTAATTTACATATATTTAGTACTTCACATTTAAAGGCAAAACAAAATCTTTATGTTCTTTACCTTTTTTCTTCTCACAATAATTCTGAGTCAGTTGCTATTATGCCTCCTCTAAAGATTTAAAGAAGGAATCACAAACTCACACGCTGAGTAAGCAGCAATGTTCAGCTGCAAACTCAGGGCAGATGCAGTCAATCTCAGTGCTCTTGTCAATGCACCATACAATGCCGAAGTCGCTCCTATTTTTCTTTGCATGTACAAACATTAACAGAGCAGTGGAATCTCCCAGAAGATTTCCCTCCACCCATTTAGTTCAAGAATATAAAATTTCAGTTATCTGAGATGAAGAAGTTCTAGAGATCTGCTGTGCAATATCATGCTTATAGTTAACAATATGATATTTTACACTTAAAATTTTATTAAAAGGGTAAATCTCATGTTGTGTTCTTATCACAATAAAAAAATCATAAAAAAGAATATAAACTGTTTATTTTAATATTTTTATACGTTGGAGAATGCTAACTATGAATAAAGATTTTGTTCTTAATTAAAAAGCAAAATGAAATTTTATTATATGTATGTGCTGTATCCTCATTTCGAAGAGAAACTTCATAGTGATATCAATATCTGGGGTATTTTCAAACTTGTTTTCTTTATTTCTGCTCTGAAGAAACCAATTAAGTGAATAAAAGCTTAGCAGGAGAAAAAAATAAATGACTTCTATTTATGTTATAAGTAGTCATTTATTCTTAATTCTGGTAATTTAAACAAGTTTTATTGAATCAAAAGCATATGTAGTTCCTATGTATACACTTGTTATCCTTACCTAATTTCAATAACAAAAATATAAATGCCATAGTGAAGGGAAATGATAGACTTTTCCTTATTCTGGCATTTAATAATTGTCTTGCTTTAAATGTCATTATTATAGTGTGATTGTATAGATAATCTCCACTGCTTCT
>CAUYSK010111991.1:0-28498 GCA_963575035.1 Avahi laniger
ACATGATGTCTTCCAATTTGTTCTTTTTCTTAAGATTGCTTTATCTATTCAGACTATTTTCTGGTTCTATACAAAGTATAGAATTATTTTTTCTAGATCTATGAAGTACGATGTTGGTATTTTGGTGGGAATTGCATTGAATCTGTAAATCACCTTGGGTAGGATGGACATTTTAACAATATTGATTCTACCGATCCATGAGTATGATGTGTTTTTCTACTTGTTTGTATTATCTGCAATTTCTTTTCTAAGTGTTTTGTAGTTCTCTTTGTAGAGATCTTTCACCTCTTTGGTTAAGTATATTCCTAGGTATTTTATTTTCTTTGTAGCAATTATGAATGGTATTGAGTCTTTGATTTGACTCTCAGCTTGACTATTATTGGTATATAAGAATGCTACTGATTTATGTACACTGATTTTGTAACCTGAGACTTTGCTGAATTTATTTATCAATTACAGGAATCTCTTGGTGGAATCTTTGGGATTTTCTAGGTGTAAGATCATATTGTCCACAAAAAGTGATAGTTTGTCTTCCTCTTTCCTGATTTGTATATCCTTAATTTCTTTTTCTTGCCTTATTGCTCTGGCTATCACCTCCAGCGCTATATTGAATAGAAGTGGTGACAGAGAACATCTTTGGCTCGTTCTAGTTCTTAGTAGAAATATGATCATCCCAATAGATACAGAAAAGACATTTGACAAAATTCAGAAACGTTTCATGATAAAAATCATCAACAAACTAGGACTAGAAGGAATATCTTGAAATTATAAAGGCCATATATGACAAAACCACAATCAGCATACTACCAAATTGGGAAAAGTTGGATACCTTTTAAAATACAAAATCTCATTATAAAGATGTGTTTCTTTTTTTTTTTCTTTCTTCCATTCCCCAACCCCACCCATCAGCCCTTGCTAACCACCATCCTACTCTCTGCTTCTACATCTTTTTTAGATACTACATCTAAGTGAGATCATGCAGAAGGATGTATTTCTTAATCAATTTGTACCAGTGCTCCTCAGTGTGTGTTCTGAGGACCAGCGCTAATCCATAAAGTAGTATTAGTTCACAAGATAATTACAATAATTGTCAGCATTTAGAAACTTTTGTAGCAATTTTACATTTCTACAACAATTTCATAGCCTTTTATGAAATTTAATCAGTCCACAATGGATTGGAAGTTTTTTTGTTTTTGTTTTTTAATATTGCTCATCCGAGATAGTTTGAGAAGTGTTGCTTATAGCTTTCATATAATAGAACTCAAAAAGGGGAAGAGGGCAGACAACTACAAAATTACAAGTTGATGTGTTCTCAAAAACAATATAGGCAAGCAAGTTCAGCTTAGTGCTTTGCAAGGTTCCTAATCCAAATATGAGGTCCAAAGATTTGTGGATCTTGAATAGTTTACTTGCCCTCAGATTTCCTCTCCTATTTCCCTATCATGCTGCCCAAAATTTCCCGCACTAATCTTTTAGGTAAGTACAGTTCTCTCTGGAAGACACTGTTTAATATGCATGCTGTCAGGAATTGCTCATTTAGCCTCTTTCAGACATTCTGACTTATTGATGGGGTTAGCTTACAAAGCAGGGGACCCTGAAGTACATTATGATCCCAGGGGTTGCTGTGGTGAGGAGCTCTATCCACTTAGGGTTAAGAGGGAGGGAGTCTTACTATCACCACACCCAGACTGCAAAAGTCTGTCTAGATCTGCTCTTCCTCTCCACTTTCTACCTCCAGAGTCCTCCCTTCCTCTGAAAAGGTACTGCCTGATAGTTTTATAGTGATGGAGAAGAAAAATGATGGAAGGAAAAGAGAAGAAACAGACAAAAGGGAGAAAGGAGCAGGGTAAAAGCTAACTGTGTAATATAGAAGATGAGTGAACTTGGGGATTTGAGAATATTGTTTATTCGAGAATAGTTTAAAACCTTTCAGGTTTTGTCTTGTATCACTGGCTATCTCTCAGCCACTTGTGCTAAAGTATTTGTATGTAAGATTCTTTCTTTACTTTTTTTGTGTTCTCTTAATTCTATAGCAATTGGATTGAACCTTACATTTTGGTTTTCATTTTAAAACAGTTTTTCCAGCTTGAATTGCTGATGTAAATGGACCACTTTTCAGAATATACTCTATCCGTAGTTGCTATGGAATATACAATTTATAATGCTGAAATAATCCTCAATGTTAAGTGTTAACATAGTGCTATTTACATTTCATATAACTGCTGGTTTAAGAGTACTCAAAACTGTGTAAGTGTAAACCAGGCCTATTTTTAATAGAATAGTTGCAAAACTAGATCCTCAAACTTTTCATTAGATACACTGAGTTACAAACTTGATAAACCACTGTATCTTCTCCCTATCATTTTTACCATCTCTCTTCATATTTTGTTCCGTGGGCACAAGAGGCCCCTGTTGCTTTCCAGACAAGGGAACTTTGAATGTGTCCACTATAATACTGTGCATTGATCCCTTTGATCTCTGAAATGAAGTGTGTATTTCACTGGTCATCAATTTATTTTTTTATCTATGTATGTCATTTTAGATTTGTTCCCTGCTAACAGAGAATATTTCATGCATATATGTTTGGTTAGCTCTAACTGTAGATTTTTGCTTGTGAATATCTTGGATATTTGTAGCTATTTTTATTGCTTTATAGGAATTTTTGCTTCTGTGTTAGCATCATTGCCACTATCACCACTTTCACATTAGTATTTACTGAGCAACCGCTGTGTAAATTGGGTAGACACTAGCCCATCCATCATAGGTCTATGGGTTTGGTATAAAAAAGGAGCAGACAGATACAGCTAACATTTATTACATTCCTATTATGTGCCAAGAATGTTACGTGTTATCACATTGAATCTTCCTAACAACACTGTTAGGCTGGGATTTTTATCTTCACTTTCTAAAAATTAAGCACTGAGGCTGAAATTCAAATCCAGGTCTTTGGGCCTCTGGAAACTCTATTCTTTATGTGACTCCACCATCTATATACTTTTAAGCATGCTTAAAATGTTTTTTGTGCTTCATATATCTGTATTAATATTTTATGTGGTTTTAGTTCTTTGATGTTTTATAGATAATTATGGCAGCTTTATGTCATTTCCAGCTAACATTGTATATGAAGAATTTAAAAATCAGTAATAAATATAAGATAAAATTTAGGTAGTCACATGAGATAGTAGAAATCACAATGAAAACAGAGGTCTTTGTTTTAGATATAGGTCTACACTAAGCTGTGACTATAAGTTTTGACAAATATTTTATTTAATATATAAAAATGAGAAAGCAAGAATATGTAATTTCTAAGGTGTAGCTTTAAAATTATATAAGAAATCTATAGCCAATACCTTAAAAAATTCTTGAACTGTTTTAATTTTATCTATTATCTGAAACGTTTTTTAAAGAAATTCTATTTTCTGACTTCGAGTGTAAGAAGATGAAAATAAACTTGGCCTGATTACAAGACTTTATAATAATAACATCAGCAACAGCAAAACAGTAATAGCGATAATAACGTGCCTACTTTTAAAATCGTATATTAATTTAACTCTGCAACTCTTTAAGATCATTGAGTTGTTGTCCCCATTTTATAGATGAAGAAATTGAGGCTCAAATAAGTTAATTTGATTGATATCACAAGAGGTATTACAGGTGGGACTTATGTTTAAACCCAGGTTTCCTTGAATTCCAAGCCCATTTTCCTTACCTCATCCCAATAGCAAGCCCCACTTCAACAGTCTGTGAGCTCCCCAAGTAGGGAGGGAATGGGGCTCTGGAGGCTGGCTGCTGCTACCCCGATGAAACCTGTGTCCTGTCTCTGCAGCTCATGGTTAGATACCATCAGACATGATACTATGGAGGGGAGTGAGGAGAACTCTTCCTCGTTCCACCCAAAGAAAGACATGGGACCTTTTTGAGGGACGGAAGAATCTAGCCTAGTGGTTTAAATCCTTTCCTATATTCCAAATGTAGGTACCATTATTGAAAAGAGATAGATTTATAATAAATGCAACAAGGTTTTACATTAAAAGGTGAGTAGAAATTTGGAGTCGTCTCCTAAGAGGCATTTTAGGATGAATGTATAAATAGGCCTCAAAAGTCATTTGCTTCAGATTATGGATTGCATAGGTCTTAACAAGTTATGAACTGATACTTGGTATATTTGTTTGATGTTTGTCAGAGGGGGGGAGCAGAGTTAGCTTATCTCCTTGATGGAAACCAGTCTTCCTCCCTGACAAATAAAAATAATGAGAATAACAACAACTATGTTATTGACATGCTACTCTGTGCCAGCCATGGTGTTAGGTTCTTTGTACCTATTACTTCTTTTGTTTCTCCTGAAACCCGTAATAGGCAGGAATATTATTATCTCTGTTTTACAGATGAGGAAGCTGAGCCTCAGAAAAGTTAAATTTCTCGGCCTAAGTCATATGAAGGTAGAATCACAATTTAAAATCTGATCTTCCCAGCATCCATGTTATCTGTCTCTCCTCTTTAAAATTTTTATTTGAAAATAATTTCAAATCTACAAACAGTTGCCAAAAAAGTACAAAGAACATCAGAATATACTTGACTCATATTTATCTGTTAACATTTTACCCCATTTTAGAGCCCACACTTTCCTGTTATGCTGTCTCCTCACAAAGAGAGTCCATCATTTATTTTTGGAGTCCTGGATTTTTGATCTCATCATCAGCCCAGTGTGACCTACCTTGTTCAATGCCCCAGTGAAATTCTAAAGTTTAAATATCTTTGAAATAGAAGAATCTGTGTCACATTATGGTTATATAAAGAAAGACTATACATGAAACTAATGCATAAGTCTAGTTGGGGTGTAGAAATGACCACACTTTGCAAATTGCCCACCTAAAAAGTTTTGAGTTTTGCTGATTATTTTCCAAAGAATATCGACAGAAGCCTGGCAGTGATAAATAATACATCTTGTGTTTTTTGCCTTCAGATATTTCCTTTTTGAGTTGTATTTTTCCTTTTTAGGTTTATTTACCAAATTGTTGAGATGAAAATTAAATGCAAGTCACAGTTCCCTGGTCTATCAAAGGACATGCCCAGGAGAGGGCAGACTTGCATGCTGTAACCGTTTTCTCACAATTAAGCGATCTGCATGCTGAGGCTGTATAGTGGCAGTGAAGAGAGATTTAATAATAAATAAAAAGAAAGGCTTATTCTTATTTGGTACAGGATTTCTAATAAGACATCAGATTCGAAAGCTTTGTAAGAACAATATGCTCTATTCAGTGCATTCTTAATGCAAAGGAAAAAAATATTTGTTTGAATGTTTTTCTGAGGCAGCACTAGTTTCCTCAATATTTCTGAGAGGTTTTTTTTTTTGAATATTTTCCCATGCTGGGGTGATTTTTTTTTCTCTGTTGGATAGTCACCGAGAGAATTTTCAGTGGTGAATACTTTTGAAAGCAGAGAGCTTTATAAAGGTAAAAGTCTACAGTGTACAGTATTATTTAATTTGCTCAGCTGTTGAAAAGGAGGAATGATGAAAATCCGTTAGTTATGAACCCACCTCCCTCATGTGCCATATGGGAACAGAGTTATATATGAATACAACCAGCCCCCTCTCCGCTGTGTGCCTCTCACCCAGGGCCTTCCCCACTCCTCTGCCCACCTGGCATCCTCTCTGCCCTTCTAAGGTCGCCACCTAGTGGCTTTCCCTGGGAACTCCATGAGTCCATTTCATTTCCAACATCTTTCATCCCACCCCAATTATAGACAGGCTTAATTAAGGTCATCTAGGGAAACTTCTTTCTTTTGGATACTGGCATAACCATTTTCCTCATTTTCATCCGTCTTCCTGCTTCTGCCCATATAAAGATGTTTCACAGTCTTTTCATAGGTAGAGGTCTAAAGTTTATACAATTTGGGAGCCCTAATTTAAAAAAAATACAAAATAATAAATACATGCATACATACATACATACATACATACACGCATGCACACGAGATGCCAGGATTCAGAAGGAGGCTGTTCAGAGGAAGAGCCCTGGAGATTAAAGTCTATTGGTTTTTCTTTTACCCTTTCCCATACCCACTTTTTTCCCCTTTTGTGTCATATTATGAACCCTGTTTGTTCTTATGTGAGTTTAAAAAAACATTAAAAACCACTAAAAGGGTACTCTGTTTATCCTGTTTGCTAAGTCTTGCCCTGAAGGTACTTGCTATCATTCTGAGATGAAATTAGACCTAGGTAATAATGCCACTGACCTCCTGAGGTCTTTTCATAATCTCCTGCTCCCTGCCTCTCATTAAATCGAATTCTCACCTCCCTCCCAAAGAAAAGCCATTCAGAATAAGTACAAGGATTTATTAATCATTGTTTTTCAGTTATGCTTCATTTGTAAGCATTATAATAGTATTAGGTAACATTTTGTTTTAAAAATCAATTTTCATTTCACATGTAAGCCAGTTCAGCTATATTCTAAGTTAGGGTTTTCTGGCCTAGCAGGAAAAACTAACAACCACGTATAGCATTTTTATGAAGGAAACTACTATTAGCGTTCCAAATAACAAGCTTAGAATTTGAGAAAACAACCTGCTTGTAAGCCAAGGCCCGTTTAATGGCCCGGAAGGCAATCTCGTGTTTCACTCAGCGTGGTGCGTGTGGCGTCTCCGGTCTTTAGGCGTGTCTCTTCACCCTTAGGATTTCTTCCCATGCCTGCACACACTTCCCATTACTTGATATTTCTCTAAATTTACTCACTTTTAAAATCATGTGTATTTATGAGGTTAATGGTATATTGCTATACCTTCAAAGGGACATCAGTATCATTTGTCATAAATAGAAGATGACCACAAAAAATAAATATGATGACATGAAAATGAAATTAAATACTAAGTAGATACTGAGGCTTGCCCGAGGCTTGCTCCCTCTATTAAAAAGGAAGGTTAGAAAATGCTAGAGAGGCTTAAAGTAAAAGAAGCAACGACTTTATTCTAGACTTAATCAGAAGACTTGAAAGACAATTAAAAGAGGACTACATATCTCTAAGTGTTTCTGTGCTACGTACTGTCTCACCCAGGTTCTATCTAAGATCATCTTTTGGAGATGTAGAAGGTCTGTCCCTCTACTTTTGTAGACATTCTGCACAGTGGCTGAGATTCATTTCATTAACCTGTTACAGGGTGGGATTTTAAATCATGACACCTGTTGGCAGACATTTTTTTTTAACCTTGTGTTACTTGGATTTGATTGATGTGATAATAACTTCCCAGGGCTATTTTAAGTGTTAAATAAGATCAATATATGTGAAAATGCCTGAAAGAGTGGTTGGCCCTCAAAAATGGCAGCACCCTCAAATCTGCTCCCTTCTTCCAACCAAGGAGGAGCTGAAAATAAGGAGGGAGAGGAGGCTCAGCTCCCTGCTGTCTATTTCACTGTATAAGGACAAATGAGCCCTTTGTTTCTGTAGATATATAATGATATGAATTAGCATATACATTGTAGAGCTTGATTTATAGAAGTGAATTAGTATCAACATTATGATTTTTTTTCACAGTTTCAGAAAATGGAGTATCAGAAGCACAGGAATGGGAATTTATTTGGACTGACATTCCAAATAAAGATATTTTTCATATAACACTTACACATATGAGTGGATTCACAATTTGGAAAATTTTAAGACACTTTCTTGTGTGAGTTGGAGGGATTTATAGCTGTCAAAAATTTTATTATCCAACATTTTTAGACAGTGAATCAAAATGTAAGAAAAACGAGTGATCTATTCACATTTATGCACATAAATTATGACTAAAATCACAGGTATAGAATAACAGTATGCACTTTTTGCATAAGGACAAAGAATGTGTTCTTCAAATGAGATGGAGGCAGCTCCAAAGAGATTGCTGTAGCTTTAAATGGTACTTGCCAATTTTGTAAAAAGTATTATCTAGAGAACTTTAAGACACAATGAATGTGTGGTAATGTAGTTACTACAAGGCTGTTAGATTCATTGCCAAATAGTGTTCAGAATCCAGAGATCAGATAAATTAGATTTTAATTGGGTTTTAAAGCTAAACTGAATAGGTAGATAAGATAAAATTGGTCAAAAACATACTAATGTAATAAAACCTTTGGTTCTCTAAGGCTCTTGAATTAAAGACCAGGCAGCTATCACTGAAAGACGATAGCATGGAGCAGTCCAGAAAGATTGATATTAATAGGTGGAGCGAGCACTGGTTTCAACATAATCATATTACCTGGAACAGTGGAAAAGCAGAGACGTGATCTAAACTCTCAGTTATATTATAGGATTTTGAACACAGAATGAAAGGGAATTGTACCAAGCTGAGAACTCTCAGACATAGATTTTGTTATTGTTTTGTTAGTGTTTTATAAAACATATTCTAGGTACTGCACCAGCTTGTTTGTGTCTGAGTGTGTTGGGTGCCTGATTATATAGACGTGGGTAGTGGAAGTAGCTTGTAGCATCTGATTCCAAATCTAGACTTATGACTTTTTGAGACTTAGCTTTCTGTGTAAGCCTGTCCTTTTCAGTCTTTCTGTGTTTCCACTGTAACAGTATTTACCTATCTGCTTATGTGGAATATTCAAATGATTGTTTTCTTGAAATAGTTATAAAATACATACACTGAACTCGTTTTGTTTTTTGTGGTATTTTAAAATCATTTTTCTTAACATTTATGGATTTTTCTTTAAAGCATATTATTTACTTTCTCGCCCAAGATGCTATTTCCTTTGGGAATTTTATTTTTATTTTGCTCATTTGTTTTACTTGTTTGCAGTATCCTAACTTTTTATTCTACAAATATCCATTTGTCAATAAGCTCAACTAGAAAGCTATTAAAACTGAAAGTTTAGTAAGAAGTCTAGAAATAGGTATACATTAATTAATGACCTTATATGTCAGCAATACTTAGTTATAAAAATGTTTAAAGAAAAAATTCCTACTTATATAATTTTGAAAATTCCTACTTACATGAATTTCTGACAGACACATGCACCCTACTGATTTGTCCAGCATATTTTAACAAATGTTAATTTTGAGTCTTTTTTCCCTTTTATAAATTATATGCAGTTGGAAATTACATTATGTTGTTTAGTATTTAGGAGCATGAGCTTATAAAATCTAAAAGCAAATTTATATGCAAAGAAAATGAGGAACAAAATGCAAAAACTTTTTTAGAAATTTTTTACAAATTTTCTGGAACTTTCTGATAAAGAGCTTTTTTTGTTGTTTTAAAGACAATTGCAAAATTCTTTTCACAAGTGAAAATTGCAGATAAATATCCATTTGAACTTTGGCACTGATTTTTGCTTGGGAATAGTCATTGCTCCTGTTATAAATTCTTCACCCAACTCTCAGTTCTTCCATCCAGGTTCTTCCTTGGCCTAGCACTTGAAAAAAGGCAGCCATAAAAACTCAGTTAATCAGGACACAGTCATCCATGTATGTGTGCAGCTATAGGCATACCGTCTCTTTCTGACGTCCTACTTCCTTCCTCTGGTACATTTCTGTTGGTATGTTCAAGGGCAACCTACTGAACATCATGGTTTAGCCTAGCCTACCTTACACATGCTCAGCATGCTTACATTAGCCTAGAGCTGGCAAAATCATCTAATACAGAGACTATATTATATAATACAGTGTTGAGTATCTCATGTATAATAATGTATTAAATACTGCACTGAAAGTGATAAATAGAATGGCTGTGTGGGCGTTCAAAGTTCAGTATCTCCTGAATGTGCATTGCTTTCACGCCATCAAAAAGTAAGAAAATTGTAAGTTGAGCCATTATAAGTCAGGGGCTCTTCCATAGTGCTTTATCCCAAAGGAGTGATCCTTACAGTAAGAATTTCAGAAGCCACAACAGGCCTACTGAGAGACATATATTTGGACTGGAAGTCTTGAGTTTCTGCATTTCTCACCAGCTGGTTGGCTTCCAGGTCCACCTTACACAGATCCTGCTGATGCCAGCATTGCTCCCATGTTTGACTTTTAGACCCATTTTCCTCTGCACCATCATTCAAAAATTAACACCTTCAACTCAGCTAGTCTGTTTCTCAACAACTTTTGTTTCCTCATAGCCTATATTTGAAACTTGGTTCATTCAATCAACAAGTCATAAAAGTACCTGACTTTAAGGTGATGACTCATATTTAAAGAGGAGTTTAGGTTTCTAGGAGTTTACTCAAACATAATGTCTACCCTTTGACTTTTATTTCAATAGCTTACCAATGGTTATATAGGCCACTGCATCCCTCCGGAATGGTGGTGAGCTACTGACATCGGGTCATGGTACAGAAATCAGAGATTACAAAGCACAGTGGGGTGAAAACCTGGAAATCTGAGCTTGAAACTGATTGCAACAAAAGGCTTAATATAAGGAAATCCATGAGTGCGTCTTTGAAATATACTGACATCTTAAGCATGTAAAGAAAATCCTTGAGTAGAAAAGTGAAACAATTCAAATTGTATGCATTAGTCATAAGAAATTGTCATATTCAATAAGTAGAGAAGGAGAAAAAAGCTCAAACAATGTTCTCCATACATAGTGACAGCATCGTTTTAAACATTTCATTAAGCTCATTAAGATTCATTAAAAACAATTTATGAACAAATGTTTTATTCAAGTTCACTGTGTTTCACATATCAACATTTGTGTGCAATCATATGCATTGCTATTTAAGCAGAGCAAAGGCCAGATAATAGTACTTAATATTTTTGCTTCTTCTCAAAAATAAGTTTGTTTTTTAAAAAATCATTTGAACTAAAAGTGATAATGCTCCCTGCATTAGAATATATAAAAATAAGTAGGGCAGGAGAAAAAATACTATATATTCTTTCGTCACCCAAACACAACTGCCTTTAACATTTGATGTAAATCTTTCTATTTTTTTTTTATGTAAAGGGTTTAGTGTTCTTTTTTCTGCCTACTTAGCATCTTGTATGTTCAATGTTCAATATGGTCAAGTCTCTCTCTCTCTCTCCGTGTCTCTCATTTTTAATACACAGGACAATTTAACTCTCTATGTGAAATCAGTGAAGCATTAGATTCTTTTATCTATTTATTAAATTACATCTATTTACTTCTTGGGTAACTACTGTATGCCAAGTATCATGCTAGATCCTGGAGATGAGTAGCCAAGTAAGTCACAAGCTCTATCCTGTGAGATTCTAGAGATATTACTTTATTCACCAGATGTTCAGTTGGGTATACATTATGTCCTTGTACTGTACTGAGGACCAGGAATCCAAGTTTATTAGGGGAGACTCACAAGTGATCTGACATTGGCTTTATTGTTATGCTCACTGAGATGGAGCTGTACACAGGGTGCTCTTTGAGCAGAAAGAAGTGGGCAACTAAATTAGACCTGGAGAATTGGGGATGAAGCTTGGGCTGATTTGTGAAGGAGTTATGTGAAAAAGCAAGAAAGAATATTTTAGTCAGAAGGAAGCACATGGCAAAAGAAGGAAATTTAAAAATTATGCATTGTTAGAATGGTCAGACCCCTCTGCATGCATCCAGTCCAATGCCCTACCCTCCCAGGTGAGAGAACTGAGCGAAGCCCAGAGAGATTAATGGGCTCAAAATTGCTTCGCTAACAAAAGCCAAAATGGGAACCACAGCCATGTCTCCCGACTCTACCCTGTCAGAGTGGGAGCTGTTGCCAGCAATAAAGGCTAAATTAAGCCTCCCCACTCCATTTCTTATTTAACACCAAGTGAGAGGAATGATCAATACTTCACAATAATAGAAATATTTTTAGACCCTTTAACTCATGTTGTTAATTACACTGAAAGCTGAACTGAGGGTTTATTACTTTGAACTGAACACTGAGTCATAACTTTGCCCAATAAAGGAGATTTTTCAAATAGTATTTTTCTTAAACTCATATATCAAAATATATGTCTAAATGATATCAAGATAAATTCCTGGTATTATTCTAATGTTAACTACATCAAAATTTCAATTAGCCAAATTAAGAATGTCACAGCTGGCCATTATAATTTAATCTTGCTTTTCCTTTCAGAGGAGGAAATTATAAGATAGAGGCCTGTTATCAGACAAGTTGATAACATTCCAGACACTATGTTCTGAGCTCCCACCAGGACCTCCCCACTGTGCTAAAAACTCTTTGTTACTTTCAGTAAGAAGGGTGCCCACTGGGAGCTGGTAGTTGAAGTGAATCAACAGAGATTTATTTCAGAAAGTCACTTTCAGGGTCAGCTCACAATGAGCCACGGCTTCTATTGTTCTACAGAAGCACCGAAAACTGTTTACAGCAGTGGCCCTCGGACATGGGACATACCAGTCTCCAAAGGCGGATATAATTATGTTCTGCTGAGGGGAGGGGAAGAAGACTAATTTATTAATAGATATTAATAATCAAATGTCCAGAATCCCATACACTAAACATTCTGATGTGTGAAGTTTCTAGCACATATAAGTTATTTTCACAGTGGTTATATTATCTAAGGCCTAGAAGTACCACCTTATTGCACTTTAAATCCTACATAAGCAGAAGTCACTAGCAGAATTCTGGAATAATACTCAGTGTGTTAAAATAAATTGCAGTGATTCATGAATATATTTATCATCAGTTCCAATGGAGAATCTGACTCCCTTAGTGAGCACTATCTTTTTTTCACTGAAGCCCTTTATTCATGTTGATTGGAGAGGTTTCTCTGATGAATAGATGGATCACATTTCCTAGTTACATTTTAATAGATTGTGTGTCCAATTGGGTCTAGAAGATTTATTTTCTTGAAATCAGAGGTTTGGAGTTCTCATTTGCCTTCTAGGGTTTTAAAAATAATACTGTACATTGTAATGATGCAAGGAAGTACTGATACAACAGATAATATTATAAGTTAATAGCCTTTCTTATAAAACAATAGACTCAGAAACAAAAGAATTTTGCATTTTCATGGAACTTGCAAGTCATTAGATTGGTTTCAAATGTAGGTAAGTTTCAACCAAAATGAGTTACCATAATAAGTACTTGTCAGGTGTTTGCTATTTGTCAGGTTATTGTTATTACGGCAAGTATTCCCCATGCACTGGGTGCTGGGAGATGGGGGTGTAGAAAGGTTTTATGGGATACAGGCTCTGCCCCAGCATCTATAATCCGGCACCTAGAAGATGAGTATACAGACACTATGTGATGAAGTGGTACAAGTGCCCCCGGGGAGGGGAACAGAGAGGTAAGGGGAACGAGAAGGATTTTGTGAAGGAGGCAGAGTTTGCTATGGACTTGAAGCGGCAGCTTGGATAAGCTGGTAACAGGCGAAGATGGCACATGGGAGGGCATTTGAAAAGAAGGTACTAACCCAGGGAGCCAAGTGGTAATGGGGACCACAGATTGCCAAGACGACTCGGGCGCCCAGCGTCCCTGCCCCTTACCTGCAGGAAAGGTGTCGCTGGGCTGTGCAGTAGTCTCTGCTACCCCCTCCTTACATAGCAGAATGCCTTATGCACACTAGTGGCTCAGTAACTATAAGCTAGGTGAATAAAAGGAAGAGAGATTTGTAATCATATCTATCGTCATAAGGGAGTTGCTCCTTTATCAAGAGAGTGAGATCCTTATGGAAAGCAATCAAGTGACCTGCCCTGTATTTCATCCGTCTTCACTAGTACAGAGCTGTGTGCAAAGGATGCTCACAGTACATCCAGGGATGCCAGCTGGTGAATCCAGTGTATCCCATCAAGTTTATCTGAGTAATAAAATTAAATTGTTAGTATCTCTTGCAATGAAGTGTGAATAGGAGGAATATCATGTCATTATGACAGCGATATGACCAAATAGCTAACAATAGGCTGCCTGACTTAGTTTGTTCATCTATAAAATGGGGATAATGATAGTACCAATGTCGTAGTTGTGAGAATTAAATGGACTAATACAAGTGGCGTGCTGCACATGGCACATAGTATTACTACTTTTTGTTTTCCTGTGGGAGAAGGTACTGATGCGAGAAAGCTAAACTCTGGTAATTAGTGAGAAGAAAGAGAAGACAGTGTATCTGAGAGCAAACAATTCATATGTCTATTCCAGGAAAGTATTGTTGACTGTTCAACATATTTATTTTAACCTATCAGTCTGATAATCCCTACCAAATTATTTACAAATATGAACCATGGAAGTTGGAGATGCTTATTTGCACAAGAAATGTATCATACAAACTTTAAAATGCAGATGGCTTTGGAAAGAAACAGTATATACAATTAAAGGATCTTTGCTTTGCATTTCAAGTATCAATGGGATACCATTTATTTTTCATATTGTAAACTGCAAGTATTAATATATTATAACCCTCAAGGCTTTGTTTAGATTTGATGAGAGAATAACATGGGTGGTATTATTGCCTCTATAACTGTGTAAATTTCTTTTACATTTGAAAATACGTTGAATGAAATAGGAAAATTTTAGACTGATTGTTTTATGCAGAAATTGTAAATTTTGTGTGTGTATTACTGGAAGACCATTTTAACTTTTGGAACTGGTATTCAGATTTGTTCAGGTTTCAGGATAATGGGGTTCATTTAAAAATGAGACTCAATAGCTTCTAAAATACCTGATAATGCTAAAAAAAAAAAAAAGTGGGACGTCACAATGCTGACTTTCCAATTGTTTTCCATATTTTACATAGTTATTTGAATACTATGAGCCAGGTATTTTTAGACGCATTAACTGTAATTGAAGGAAGATTGATTTCTCTAAACTTTTACAGAAATATTTTCAGAGAGTAGATTCTTAGGCATTTCTTCAAGCAATATAGTTATATGACTGAACGTGTAAATAGAAAAGCAAATGCATGCTGCATAATTACTGAGTAAAGAAAAATTTAATCTCAGCTAAAATATAACTTAGCATTATGTATAAGCGTTAGCATTATTAAGATCAATAAAGACTTTCTGAAAGAAAACAGGATTTAATCTTTGTATTTAAGAAAATGTAGTGACATCAGAGGCATCTTATGTAAAAGAAAGCTGTATTCATTACAAACAAAAAACACACCTGCAGATATTTGTCCCTTTCTGTAAATTTCATATTGAGTCTCTGGGGAATTCAATAGTGTGGTAAATGTAATTTGTAGTTCTTTACAATTACGATCTAAGTAGATGAAGTCTAAAGGGAATTTGCCTATTTGATTTTCAAATTTGCATCACTTAAAATCCAATCAGGCCAACTTTTCAGATTTTTATTAGATATGAAATACATGAGTGAATTCTAAGCCTGCGCTGTGTATTGAAAGAACATATCTGATTTTATGGCAGGCCTTAGCTAAGGGATTCAGTTAGGGTGGTTCGACCCCATTCCTGTAAAGACTGTTTACTGACTGCTTGAATTGCTAACATATTATACCCTTCGATTTTCAGTAACTGGTGTTTTATAGGCCAGCAGATTGCCTTTGATTTTTGAGAATTTGCGGTAACATATTGAGCTTACCAGATTTATGCAGGAATGTAAAATAAAAATAGTGTAGCAGGCGCTCGGGATTTTTGAACACAGAGGAGATTAGGTTTACAGATGGCTGGCACAGATAATGGCATTGAGTAATTTAGCCATGTAAGGTAATCTGTTGTTGACAGAATACATTAACATTTAACCGACATATACAGGTGTTTGGGTTGCACTGTGTGTGCGACTCAGAGCAAGCAGCGTCTTTGTAGAGTAACTCTAAAGTCTGAAATCTCTAAAACATGCTTGGGTTTAAGGATTTATTTTAGGCAGATATTCTAAGAGCTTGCCAAAATATACTCTATAATTTATTCAGCCTCTCTGCCTTTAAAATCATCATTCTTTGTTTGCTACTCCATAAAATCCAAATCATCAGAGAATTTTTAAGGGATTTTGATTTAATTAATGGATATAGTCTAGAAAAAGAAGCAGAAAACCATGAACTTAACTCTAATTTCACCATGTAGAGCCTCCTATCCATCCATGGGGCTTATTAAAAAGTACAGCTTACCACACACCCCAAAAGGTACTTCAGGTGATTCTAATAATGTAAACAATCTCTGTTCAATAATTAAATTTACTCCTGAACTTAAAATCAGTACCCATAAAACTTTTCTGTTTCCAGATTTTTCCATCCAAACTATCCTATGCACAACTATCAACCTTCTAAAAACAGTGTTTGAATTATATATTTCACCTCCCAGGAAGCTCTGATAATCCTGACGCCCACACTATCACCTCTAAATTCAGTTTCCTAGGGTCCTACAGCTTCTGTGCTACTGTCCTGGGCAATCGCATTTTCCGTTCCGCGTACATCCGCAGTTGAAGCTGTTCAATGGCTGCTCGTTTCACGGGCTGTGCCGCTGTAGTCTCTAGGCCTTTGCTCAGAGCTCCACCTTCTCCCTGGAATCCACTCTTTACTCTTTCTGCATGCCATGCATCCAAATCCAAGTTTTCTCTCAAGGTCTATGAACCGCACCCTAGGACCCCCTACCCCACACTACTCTGAGGGAAATTACATTGTCTGTGTGGTCTCCACGTTACCTAACTTAGTACTCCATTGCTGATTGTCTTATGGTGTTGGCTGATTGCGTCAGATGTGTGATGTCTTACATTTCTCCCCTCACCCACAATCTCCTAGCCCTGCTCTCTACCAGGCTACCCAAATCAAATCAAACAAGCAAAGCGAAGCAAAACATCAAGAGCAAAAATTTTGCACGTGGACTCAGAGTAGATGCTCAACTAATACCTAATGAATGATTACAGTCAAAAAGGGAGGTAAAAGTTAGTGGTGAGGGTTGTATCATTCTGTGATTATTTAAAAAAACACTGAATTGAACACTTTCAAAGAGTGAATTTTATGCCATAAATTATATCTCAATAAATATGAAAATGTTCTAAAAAGTTTTATGAAAGACTTTTTGAAAACATGGGCTTTAAATTTTTCTAGCAAAAAGACAAAAGATAAAACATTGATATAAGAATAAAATTGAATCCTACTTTGGGAGTGTTCTGAGGACTGGCAGTTTGTGATGCTTCCTGTCATGTGGAACTTGGGAACAGGGCCAGCAAACTATGGCCTGGTACATGTTTTTCTAAATAAAATTTCAATATTGTCTATGGCTGCTTTCTCACCATAAGGGCAGAGCTGAGTAGTAGTGACAGAGACCACAAAGATTGAAGAGTTTACTGTCTGGTCCTATACAAAAATGCTTTTCTGACCTCTGCTTTCGAATGTATGTTTGAAGCCATGTTAACATGTTATCATTTATACAGCATATTCATGAAGAGCTAAATTCTTAATAAGGGCTTTCTGATGGTGACAAAGTTTTTTTGTGATGTAATCCTATGAAATTCAAATCCTATGAATGAAGATAATCCGTTTCTTAAGAGTTTTTGTTAAAACAAAGCACAGTGTTTGGCTTCTGGGCATGCTGGGCCCTTCTGCTGACATTTAGGACCCACTTCCATCCTCTCTGTCCTCCTAAGCCCTTCTCAAATGCCACTGCTCCTGAGATGCTTATCCTCACCCCCTCCTGGAGGGGGCGGTTCCCTCCTTTCAACACCTCTCTCACTGGACTCCTCTCCCGGAAGCCATCTCCCTCACTGTTCTTTGATTGGAAATCATTTGCATAATTTTCACTCTCTAAACCTGACTGTTACTCAATTTTTTGCTACGCAAATTATCTAAACTCTTCCAAAAGTATAATTACACTCAACAAAGTTTACCTTTGTGTGTTCTTTCACTGCAAGTTTCAAGAGGCAATACAAATGGAATAAAAAGAAAATTTTTGAGTCAACTGTATTGGGTACACTGGTCCCATAAATTCTGCATCACAAGTGTCTTAAGACTGCAAGTCTGGGGTGTTCATGCAAAGATCCAAAGTACACAGCAGATTTTCAACCATCTTATTTTGATTGGACTTGTGATTTTTTTTTTTTGATTCATTGTCATTGTTATTCAGGGAACCATAAGCGAGTTATGAGGCAGACAACAAAGTGAACACTTTCACTATATCTCACCAAAAATCTACTGTTTCAGTGTTGGTTGGGAGCAGTTCTTCATATCCACTTCAGAAGAAATGCCCTTCTCTTAGAAAAGAATGCAAATTAGAATGATGGCTACTTGTTTCCATGAATGCTGCCTCAAACATACATTAGTCATAATTTCTTGGACGTCATTTTTATTCATACCAGAAGTTGCCCTCAATCTTAGTTTATCAGTTTAAAGCACATATTTTCATATAAACATTTCAGAAGTTTTATTATGGAAGAATTTGCAAAGTATAGAGCAATATTACATATTCAATATTTGTAGCACTGTATGTTTGCATGGCATCACCCTGGCAAATGACCCTTCTCCAATTCTGCTACCACCCCTCCATTGTGACTCAAGACTGCCTTTAATATAGTTTAATATGTTAAATTTTAGAAGCCATAAAAAAAGTTAGAACAACCAAGACAAATTTCCTACTGTCCTTTTGTAGTGTTCTGATAGGGGCCTAGAAAGAGAGAGGAAGATGACTTTATTGAAGTCCAATGTGCTCTGTGATACTAGTGTCCTGGTTCCACAGGTCAGAGGGTAGAAAAGACCAGATGACAGGAGTAATTCATATATAGCTGGTGCTGGGCCTCACCTACTCAGGCAGAATCTCAACTCCCTGTAATTTGCCTGCAAATATTTCTGAAGGTCCCCAGGGGACATCTCATGTGCTTACGCACAAGGCGGCTCCAACAGGAATCACTGACCCTCTGCCAGGAACCAATGAATACATGAGCCCTCCATCCTCTCTGCCAGCCACTGAGAGTAGGGGCTGAGAATGATGCCTATGGACCAGCTTTCTGATGAGAATTGAAAGAGAACACCTCTCTCCCCTCCCCTGTTAGCCAGAATAACAGGACATGTGCAAATACTGTTTACTCTTAAACTGCTACATAGATTTAGGCTAAAGATTGAATATAAAAACCAGGAATAATGATTTCAACCTGTGAAGCCAAGGAACCTCAGGGCTGTCATCAGTAGACAGAGGTTTCATGGGTACCTCTCTAGTCTCTCTGCTACTGACTCATCCAGAGCAACTCAACTTTAATCTGTTTTATGCAGAGACTCCAGAAGATTTTGCTTGAAATGTTGCTCTGCCCTATTAAGTTAGTTTACATTTGTATTTTGTGACATGCATTTTAGTCTTACACAAAATATTCTCCTTTAACAGAATACTTACGAATTTGTGCTATTATAAAAATGATCTTATGATGCCTTAGGACGATATTTATGTTTAAAGATAGTACACTTATAATTATATATTGAAAGCTAATGGGAAGATGGACATTGAGAAGGAAAGTACTTTCATGCAATTTTTAAGAGCCATACCTTTATGTAATATAAAGTACTCCTTTATTTGAAGGTTTGGGCAAAAGAGACAGGAAAGGGTATTTCATAATGATTGCCAACTTCCAGGAATTGAATGATGGACACAAAATTCATTAGCATGAAGCTTTAGCAATGAGAAAGTATTTTTTGAACCCATATTCCTGAACAATCAAAGGTATCTTGGAAGTCTGAGGTCATCCAGTTTCAAGGCATACCTCAAAATATTCCCGTGGCCTCCTTAGTAAAAGGGCAGACAGACAAAGATGGCTATTGCAAAGACAGAATGAGTAATATGATGTCTTATCCAGAGGGTCTACGGAATCTTGAATAGTTTTCACTTACCATGAGTACATGTGTTTTTGTAGCACTGGAAGCTATTTAAAGCAGTTAGGTTTGAAAGGAAATGGAAAAATCAGGTAGATCTCATCTCAGAATCGGAGAATTCTGTGCAGAGAAAGTGACAGAATCTTATCAAGACCCTGATTATAAATGTGAATCCTTGCTCAACATCTCCAGATCCTCCTCTGTAACTTCCAGTGCTAGGGAAGCCCCTGAGAAACAGCAGTGCACTGTTGTGGGAAATGCTTGGGATCTGATGTTCCAAGGCCCAGATCTGAATTCTAGCCCTACAATATATCTTCTACTCAGAGACCCTGATGAAATTATTTAGCTTTGCTAAAGCCTGATGTCTTCGTTTGTAAAGTAAATGTAGTAGTGCTGTGTTGGTCATGATCCATCTTCCCCTGTGCCCTCGAATGCTGACCTCTACAGAAAGCACCTTCCATGTCTCCCTGCCTACCAGCATCCTCTTGGGTTGGGCCAAAGGAAGGTACCCAAGGGAGATAGAGGAGGGTGAAAGGGGAGAGAGGGCATGGGAGTTCTTTGCTGATCTCTGAATGCCCTGGGCTGCGTTTTCTGGTTGTATCCTTCACTGTCTACAGCTGCTTTGGTATCTTGCCAACAGACTCTTTCCTGGCCACTGTAAAGTTAGCTCTTCCCTTTGCATCTTTGGGGCTAATAAAGGCTTCCCTTTCCAGCCATTGCAGTCCCTGAGAATCTTGGTGTCCCCTGTTAGTTCTCCTAACCTGGCTCTTGTCTCCCTGACAGCCACCTCCTTTGGATTCTTGTTCCTGGCAGGACCCTGTCTCATCACAGTACCTAGACTCTTTCAGATTTGTTGAGAAGTTCAAATGGGATAATATATGAAAACAATTTATGAATTCTACAAATGTCAATTCCCAACTTTCCTGCTCTAAACTACCCATTCCCTTTTTATTCAGCTCTAATTGTTATTATCTTTAGCTTAAACTTGCTTATCGATAACTTCTGTTAACATGATCTCTCCGTTTGTGTTCCAGAGTAAATATAATCCTTGACAGCATTTCAGATCCTTGAAGACAATGGTATTTGCACCCGGGCCTTCTCTTCCCTGAACTAATCAGTCTGAAATTCTGCAAACATTCTTCACATGACTTGGTTACAAGTTTCCTCTCCATTCTGGTCACTCTTTTGAACACATTCCAGTTCCAGATCATTCACCTTTCCCTGTCATGTTCAGAACTTAATCCAATATCCCAGGTATCATTTCACCAGAGAGGAGTTAACAACTTTTTTTTTTTTCTTTTCTCCTGTCTACCAACCTCTTCTCTACAGCTTTATATTTTTTTCTTTTCCTTTTTTAGCTTTATGCATTAGGCAGAAAGAGCCTCCCTTCCTTAAAAGAAAAAAAAAAAAAAAGATATCCATGTCGTAATCCCTGGAACCTATAGATATAGCATGGAAACTCAGTCTTTTTAAAGAGACTTTGCAGATGCGATCAGTTAAGGACTTGGAGATGTGGAGATGATTGTCTTGTTTTATCCAAATGGGCTGATGTAATCACAAGGGTACTTGAAAGTGGATCAGGGAGGCAGAAGAGGAGGTCAGAGCAATGCCATGTGAGAGTTCAGTTTGCTGTTACTGGCCTTGAAGATGGAGAAAGTGGCCACAAACCAAGAAATGTGTGAGGACTCTGGAAACTGCAAAAGCCAAGGAAACTGATTCTCCCCTAAAGCATCCACAAAGGAATGTTGGTCTTTTGACACCTAAATTTTAGTCTAGTGAGACCCATGTCTTACAGACTTATGAAAATGCAAGATAATAAATTTGAGTTGTTTTAAGCCACTGAGTTTGTGGTAATTTGTTTTAATGTAAGGGAAAACAAATACACTCTGTGTGGATTATTGATCTCATTTTTTTCCTTTTAATAAGATTTGTCCTATTATTCCAGGATGTTGAGAATATCTTTAGTTATATTACCAATATTTAGTGGGTTAGCTTTCTGTGAAAATTTCATTCACTCATAAATTTGTTCTGCATGATAACCATGTTACTAATGCAGATATTGGCATGTCAGGACCCTGATAAAAATCCAAAGATTTGACATTTGGTACTTCTCTTCCAGTGAACAAAATGAACAATGATGTATTAATCAACACCATATGTGACCTTACCCAACTGTATCATAATCTAGCTACTTACTATTCATCTGTCTTATCCACTAGATGATCAGGACAGATTTGTTAAATAATTTTTTTAAATGAAAATCCAATTTTGATAAATTTCCCACCCTCCTATCTAGCACTCCATTAATTCTATCAAAAATTGATATCAAAAAGGCTAATAAAAATGTAGAAAATTGAAAAAAAATTAATAAAATTAAAATCCCAATCTCATCATTATGATCCTGCTATAGCCTGATAATCCACCCATAAAGAGGAAAAAGAAACATTGCCATGAATTAATTTTGCTTTTTCTTCTCCTATGTCAATAGCTAAGGGGAATTCATCTTATGTCACTCTTTGTGCCTTGTCTTGATGCAAAGATGCAGGACTCCTGAAAGGGACAGTCCTTTGAGAGCTTGCAGAAGCAACTTCATTTATTGGTGGCCATCAACTAAACAATTAGTTACCTTGTTAAAAGTGTAATGAGGGTAACCCTGACTTTGCCGTGCTTCTTTGCTTTGGACATTAAAGGTCTTGTGCCCTCTTCTAAGCCATTTACACAAGCAGGAGCACTGAGATTTGCTTCTTTCACTAGATCATATTTTCTCCTTACACAGAAAGCCTTGTATTTTCTGCTAGGCACTTGGTTGGAATGGAGTCCGTATCAATTTGTCTCAGCTGCTGAATGGTACTTACCATGTTATATGGTGAGCTATAAAGTTCTGATCGTAATAAATAGATGAACTACTTTTACAAACCTATCTCTCATTTAATTTAATTTAAAGCAGAATATTCAAATTGGCTACATGATGCTAATTCATGTTTAAAGGTTCTGAGTTAGGATTACCAATCCTCAGAGTATGCCAGGCCAAAGAGCTTTATGAGAAAAGGTGTATTTATCATTGAGGTGAATACAAGGACTTAATTTTAGTTTTATTCTAATATTTAGCATCGTCATAGCTACTTTTTAAAATCCACTAGAGAAAATCTACTCAGGTCATAATTTCAAGATCTCGACATAAGAAAAAGCCATTCTCTTGAAAGCTGGGGGAAAGATGGTCTTGCAGTTCTGCTGACACAGATGTAAAGTTACAGCAAGTACATCTCCTGCAGTTGAGAAGTGGCCCGTGGTAAGAATTTGATATTTGAAATGTTTAATCTAATTTTCCTGCATTTTCAATTTCAGGATAACACAATATAGTGCCTAAAAGCCCTTTAATTTTTTTAAGTTTCTACCTTCCTTTGGTAACAACTGATTACCACATGCTAACTAGGAAAAAACACCTGCAAGCAAACAGTATGCTAGTCCTGCGATTGATTCTGCTTTAACTGTGTTTGTTCAGGTAGCAAAACCATTAGCTATTTCTTGATCGTTTTTATGATCGGACTTAGCAGCTAGTATTGAGCAAGCACTGAAGAATGCATCTTCCCTTAAAAGACTGATTTATTAGTTTATATGTAAAAGAACACTGGAGGTTATAAAGGTAACAAAGACCTTAAACATTACATTGATTTTTTTTTCGCAGAGCTTTTTTTCTTCTTGTTGTATTTCAGGGTAATAAAATTTCACTAGACCCATTGGATCCATAAAATCTGAAGTACAACCACCAACTGATAGAAATGAAATTGTTTGACTGGAGCGATAAGCAAGAACTCGGCTTTGAACTCTGAGCAGTATAAGTCGTTTCTCTGGCCATGGGGGTGAATTACAGCCTGCTGTGCGCTAAAGGACAAGCATGTATTTGCAGGAGTTCCCAATGCAGTAATCACTGGGTGACGCAGTGACCTTTACCGGGCCACTGAAGTCTCAAAAAGAAGCTCTTTAGAAATGGAAAATCAATACCATGCCTTTTAAATAGAACTTAGATTTTTCCTTGTATGAATCAAAATTGTGGATATAAGATATTTTGATTATGGAATAAAGAGTAGAATAGGAAAATAAGAAGTTTTGTTTGCAAATCCAAGGATGTATTATCTCTAAGACAGTGGGCTCGTGTGTGTGAGAGGGAGCTGCAGCCTGCCCTTAGTGTGATGTGCCATTTTATGCCACTCTAGAATTTTCTGAGTTTCTGCTGTGTACTGGGCACAGATCTAAGTAAAATTTTGGCCCATGAACCGTTGCTTCACGTTACCTTTGTTTCCCTGTGTAGCTCTGGGTGGGCACTTTGTCACCCAAGGCCTAGGCATGACTCCCTCATCATCAATCAATCAGTCAAGCACAATAGAGGGTTGCCATGGGAAACAGCTCCAAATCCCACCCAGGAAAGTGAGATTTTGATTTTAATGGTGAGGGCTTGAGAACAGTTTGCAAATCAGGGAATAGGTGGACAAAGCCTACCTTAAAGCTGGCCCTATTGCCATTCTAGTAGGTTGATAGAGAAGGAATTAGAATGGGAGGCCCCTGGTCAGTTAGCAAAATTTTTGATTAGTCCAGATGACTGACCTAGAATCTCAAAAAGTATAATTTAAAGGCAACCATGAATGCTGTCTCATACCTGGGGGGCTAGAGTGGGAAGTAAATTCATAGTAACTAGCTCTTTGTTACCTGCTGTGAAGAAGTAACCTGAAACCACTAAAGCTTTGGATCAAAGTCAAACCCTAGACAAGAGCTTTCTTTCAAAGGTGCTGTTTTGTCTTGGTCTGTTCAGACTGCTATAACGGAATATCATAAACTGAGTAGTTTATAAGCCACAAATTTTTGTTTCTTATAGCTCTGGTGGCTGGGAAATCCAAAATCAAGACACTTGCAGATTTGATATCTGGTGAGAGGATCTATTCCTTATAGGTGATACCTTCTGGCTGTGTCCTCACAATGGAAGGGCAAGAGAGCTTTCTGGAACCGCTTTTTTAAGGGTGTCTGATACCATTATTCATGACCTAATCACCCCCCAAAGGCCCCACTTCTTACTACTATCACGTTTGGGATTAGTTTTTAACATATGAGTTTTGAAGGGAAACACAAACATTCAGACCTTAGCAGGCACATCTTTTAATTTTCAGGATCTAAATTCAAGCTGTCTACAATATTTTCTTTTTTTCACCTGCTTGTCAATAACCAAGATGCATTAATTGGTCAATAGCCAGAGACTCATTTGTTTTTTATTTTGTTTTAGGTGTTTTCTGTGTTGCTTTTAAAATACCTTATTAACCCCAACACAGTGGAGAACCAACTGTGCCGGGACAGTAAGGAGGCAGGTCAAAGAGCGGCTAGGTTCCAACTGGTGGGACCCACTTTTGCTCTGATCGATGGGATTGCATGTCGTGTTGGTGCACACAAGGACCGGTTGCGGAAGTTTGACTGCTCTTGCAATGAATTAATGTTGCACAGAATTTTATTTCACATTGTATCTAGAAGATTGTGTTCTAAATAAATATCTGATAGTGTCCTAAAATGGACTTCAAAAATAAAATGCCCTGAAGTTCCACATTTCTCTTAAGCATGTATGTGTTCCTTTATATATAGTATGACTACTACTTTTGTGTAAGTGAAATGGAAACATGTCCACATACAGCAGAAAGTGCTATGTGTTCTCATGTTAGACCAGGATGGTGCTGATGGTCGGCTAAGTCAAGGGCCACAGTGAAGATCAGCCCTCGCACACTAGGGTCTTTAAACCAGGGAGGACAAATGTGATGCACTCAATATAGCTGCAATACACGGTAGGGCTCCTGCCAGACACCACTGCTTGATCAGAGCTTCCTTCCTGAAACCACAGAATGCGCCTCAACATTACATTCCAGGTAGCAACTGTCAGTCACTCATCATTGTCATATCAGTAGAAATCCAACTGCTTTTTGCCACCCTTTCCCCAGAGGGTCACTTTAATGGACACTGGGCAGAGCAACTTTTGCTGAAAGGAGAAATAGCCATGGCTGTAACACGGGCCACAGGGTACATGCCACACCTGCCAGCTCAACCACATTATCCCATCAAAACAATGGGTAAATGATTACTTTGCCATGCCATGCCTATTTCCCTTATGGTTGAGCCAGTGCTAAATGCATCTTACCTTAGCTCATAGAAAGATGACCTAGATAATAAAGCACAGTCAAACCCCTGCCAGGTGGATTTTTAGAAATTTGATTCTCCAGCAAGCAGCACTTGTCTTCCTGACTGATGTCTGGCCATGTTTCTATTTCTATATGTGTCTAGAGCTATGCCTCGCTAACCCTTTGTTATTGCTGGTGATTCCGGGAGGGTGGGGATTGCCTTTGAATGGAGTAGAATTTAACATCAAGCCAGTGAAAAATACCCTGAGTGTTTTAGGGGCTATCAGCTCTAAGACCACGTACTCCGCAGACAGAACATATCCTAGAATACCTGCGTACCCAGTTGATTCACTTCAGAAATCCTACCTCTTGATTTTTCCATATCTTCTGTTCTTTTGTCACTTAAATTAAGTTGATCTTATTGAGGAGGAGAGAGGAAATTAACGTGTCCTGACCCTTTGCCATGTGTCAGAATCTTCACAGTTATTTCATTTAATCCATGCAATGCCACTGAAACATGGGCGTTATTATCTCATTTTTCACACGAGACAACTAAGGCTCATAGAGTTTAAGGCACTTACCATGGTCTTCACATCAATGCTTAAATTTATTAAAGGAAGAGCTAACATTCAAATTCAGGTTTGAAAAAAACAAATTCTTTATCTAATGAAGGATATTACTTTTCTTCTTTTAACAACTTGAGAAAAAAAGAAAGTCTTTACAAAATTTTTCTTTGAAAAATGTCATCAAAAGCTTCTGTACTGTTCTAATAATCCAAACCTTTGTAGGTTCTGGTTTATGAAAGAAGATGTAACTTATTCCATGATTTTCTTCTAAAGAATAAATTTGAGAGAGTTAAGGTAATTCTCTGGAGGATGCAAATAGGTGAACCATACAAGTTACTGGGCAAACATGCCGACAATAACAAATAGCATTTCTCTGCAGGCTAATTTGGTACAAGATGACCCTGTTCATATAGTGCCATCCATCATCCTCCCCCACCTGCACCAGCTCCATTGCCCCTCTTTATTTTACCTGTTCAGTTTCAGAAAAGGTGAGAACTAGATGTATGAAGCCTGTATGATGACCTGTGGATCCCTTTTTCCCAGTCTCTCTACTCTAAAATAAGTGATGTGGTCTAACTCATCCTGTGTGTGGGTGGAATGCCAATATTTGACCTCAACAAACTGCATGAAGTGGCAAGGGATACCTGACTGTAAAATAAAATTCCCTTAAAGTGTGACTGTTTAGACATTGGCAGAATCAAATCCCTGGGCCTGAATGGCATTTCGAAGCATTGTTAATTCCAAGAATTTTTCTCTCTGTTCAAGTCACTCTTTGAGGAGTCATTTTCATTTGCCTGTCTGCTCAGGATTTTATGGCATGTAAGTGACAAGCACTCCCTGTAACACATCGTGGGAGGGCACCCGCTAAAAGAGAGCTCAAGCTGAATGACATTGGATGTGAAATGCAACCTTTTTCTGCCAGGCTGTGTGATATTTAGCATGCCTTGACATATGCTAAACTATAAAATTTTGAAACAGAAATCCTTTGGGAATGTTACATGGAATATGTGGGTCAGAATTCGCTCATGATTAGTGAAAACGTCTAAAACATTTTCCACAAATTCAAATGAATATTTTTTTCTGAACTTTACCATGGGGGTTTGATATATTGAATATGACTTTGTAGTCTTAAGTAATGGCTTTACACTGTTATGGTGGATTCTCCTAATGCATGCTGTCTGTTGAAACTGACTTCTAAGATTTAATAATCAAGATAGTCATATCTTGAAACATCTAAAAATAAAAGCATTAGTGACAATAGATAATGGGAATATATAGATATATTTTTTTCTTGCCCACAAAATTCTAGGCATATTATTATTTGCTGTCTTTCATATACCAAAAAAGGTATTAGCTGGTAACTCATTTCATTTTCCTGCAGTGAGTTATTTCCAAATCATTTATTGAAATTTGGGGCCATGTTCAAAGGGCATGCGTTTTATTTCCTCTTTTATACTAGGTGTTTATTTATGTTCGTAGCACTTGACGGTTATATTCTTCTTGCTTGCATTTTATATACATGTGAAACTGGGATCTTTACATGTATGTCATTAACCTTAACAGCCCCTAGGCAAATAATATACCTGCATTCATGGAAGGAAGGAAAGAAAGAGGTAAGAGAGAATTCAAAATTATTTTCATCCTTGCCGCTCCATAGAAATTGCTCTTTTCAAAATATCAATGACCTCTAACTCGGCAGATCCAAATGGCTTATCTTTTATGACTTTTAGCAATATTCAAACCAGATCATTATTATGCATTTCTTGAAACGTTTTTTCTTCTTTCATTCCCTCCCTCCCTCCCTCTCTTCCTTCCTTCCTTCCTTCCTTCCTTCCTTTCTTCCTTCCTTCCCTTTTTCCTTCTTTCTTTCCATCCTCCTGAAACACCACACCTTCCTTTTTTTCCTCAAACCATGCCAGGCATATTTTCCCAGAGTCACTTTGCTGGAGCTTCTTCTGCTCCTGATTTCTAAATTTTATGGTACCCTGGCTCTTCTCCCTCTAAACACATTTTTTAAGCAGTCCCATCTATTTGTTGCCAAGGCTTTAAATGCCTCCTGTCCACTCATAACTCTCAAGTTTATAACCCTAGCCCTGACTTCTACTCTGAACTCAAGCATGTCTGTGTGTGTGTG